>JARJEC010057441.1:0-27571 GCA_030264575.1 Tachinus sp. AB-2021 | reverse complement strand
TGTCCACCCTTCCGGGACTTTTCCTTGTTCTAGGCATTGGTTGAATAGCGTCGCTAGTTCTTCTAAGATTGTTTCTCCTCCGTGTTTCATCATTTCCGCTAGAATTTCATCTTCCCCTTCCGCTTTGCCGTTCTTCATATTCTTTAGAGCACTATATATATATATATATATATATATATATATATATGAAGACAATGTTAATTTAATTTATGTTAAATATACAATTAATACAATTCTATATAAAAAATAATAAATGAAGAAATCGTTTATTTCGACGATTTTTTGATTAAAAAAATATTTGCAATTTTGAAGAACGGATAAAAATGCTCTTCCGCTCATTTTCTACAAAATGCTTTTGTGTCCTTGCAGCCAGATTCCGTTCGGAAAAAAAGTGACAACAAAAGATAGCTCTAGGGCACCTCATTAATGTCCCACAAAGCATTCCTCTTTCGCGTTACATTGCACTCCGTATATATATTTCACTGCAAGTGACCCGAACAATTTCTATTCCCATAACGTTTGTTTATTATTTTTTCGTAAAAAGCATCCTTTGATGCACTGACCTTTGTTAAGCCATCGAAATGATTATGATGAGTACACAACGAGATTTCATTAACAAACCTACGCAATTTTATCTCAATTGATAGATAACCTTTAGATGGATTCAAATGGAAATGATAGCTTCTGTAAATTGAAGGCCTCGGTGCAACAGGGCTATTAGCCACAACACAAATTTTAAACTGAAATAAGTTGTCAGATATGTTAAAAACATGTTTGTTCTGTGCATCCAATGAATGTGTAAAAATCAATTAAAAAGTTCAGATTATGTTAATGTTCGAGTTTTAATTACTTAATAAATTGTGGCTAACGGCCTTGTTGCTCCGAGGTTTTTAATTTAAAATAAAAACGAAACCTTTAATATTATTGCGAATATTGAAAATTGATTTAAATTTATTTATATTCTTAGTGCAAGCTAATAGCAGAAAGGCTATCTTCGACAGCCAATTTTACAAAATGTCTGAAAATCAAAAGCAATGTTTGTTTCTCTTTACTGCAATTTTTATTTAACAAAAATCGATTGAGCAACATTGTCAATACTCAAAGTTTTCATTTTTAATTCGGTGAAAATTAATTATATTCATATCATAAATTTTTCCACTTGGTTTCTTTATAATATTTTATTTCACGATCGGTTTTGATATACTTATATCATTATCAAATAACTATAATAATAATAATTATATTAAAACAAACTAAACGAAAACAAAATGTTTAATTTATAATATGAAAATTGTTAATGGTGATTTGAATTTCAATTTTGTTAAATATTTTCGAAAATTTTTATGATTTGTTACGCAAAAATGTTGAGAGTTGCGGCCAGCGGGGCAATTATTATGTCGGCAGCTGTTGCGGCCCCTGAATAGCTTCCAAGAAATATTAACTATTCATATTTTCTATACACCTTGCCGGACGTTGGCTGATACAATAACTCCCAGGTAGCTCTCCACCATCATCTACGCGATGATAACTCGCGCAGTTCGCGGCCCACCAGCACCAACGCAACACTATCGCGGTTAATAATTAGTCGAGATAACATATTATTAGAGATAACAAACCCATATAAGTATATTAAATCGGTTTTCGATCGAGGGTGTTGCTACAGTACTGTGCTCAATTAAGTCGAGATGGAAGTCACGAACGGTGGTGGTAATTGGAAGCCGGAGGACAACGTGAACCGTTGTGAGTGCGGCAACGGGGACGTCTGCCACGACTGTCAGAAAGTCAAGGGATACAAGTAATTCATTTTAATTTAACAAAAATCGCGACATTTCGTTTTTCTGTGAGTGAAAATATTTATTTTGATGAATCAAAACTTAATCTTGCTTTAATCAAAATATTTCTTGCCCAGATTGGATTTCAATATTTGTTAATTACTGCAAAAACGTGAAAAATATTTATTAATAATTTGCAACGTTTTTATTTTCTTTAAATTGTTATCAGTTTGAATTGCCTGTATGTTATAAAACTTGTAAAATATAACATGCAAATTATTTATTAATTTTTGAGTTATATGAACGTTATTTATTAATAATAATAATAATATTAATAATAATAATAATAATAATAATAATAATAATAATATTATTATTAATAATAATAATAATATTAATAATAACAATAATAATTGTCTGCTTTATTTTGAGTAGTAAATACATTTTGAAATACTTAAAAAAGGCGAAGTTCATTAGAAATTACTGATCTTCCACTTAACTCATAATTTTGACTAAAACTTTGTCCATATGTTTGATCTCCTTTTCTTAATCATTCTTACAATGTCTATCTGGCTCTAAACATGTTTCTTCTTATCTTTTGCCCTATTTTCAATGTATTTACAAATAATTTTTAATTGTGAAAAAGTAATATGTCAGTATGACCTTTATTGACATATAATCACAAACCATTTAACATTTTTTGTTCAAAAAGTTTTAATTAATTACTTGGCAATATTAATATCTGTTATAGACAATTCAAAAAAAGAATTTTTAATGCTAACATCAAACACGACGAACAGCTAAAACTCTTCTATAAAAAAAAATACAAATTCACAAAAGCAAATTTAATTTTTTCGGATCAGATGGCTGTCAAATATCTGCAATGTCTAACAGATGAAAGATTCAATCTAAAGTTTACAATATCGATAGTCGATCCATAGTAAAACATAGAAGAAGATCTGTGATGATAAGGAGATATTTTTCTGAGTATAGTATGGATCTACTTCATGTGATAAATGAAATTAGGCCTCCTTTTATATATTTAGACATTTTCAAAACAAAATGGTACCTTTTGTTGACAATAATTTGTTATTAGAATGGATATTTCAACTGAATATTGATTCAAACACACTTCAAAAATTGTTTCCAAGTAACTCAAGCAAGAAAGAGTTGAAGTTTTGGATTGGCCCTGATTTGGACTGAATTAGTGCGCCAAATAAGAACCATGTGGCACTGAAATAAAGAGACCTGGTTAAAAATGTACAAAGCATGTGGAATAATTTTAATCAAAATTTAATTAACAAACTTATTTTTTCAATGCCTAAACAGTATAAAGTCATAAAAAATATAATATTTACTAACATTTTAATTGTACAAAGAATTAAACGTTTATTTATTTATATTATATCTGAGTTGCTATACTTTTGTCCACTTAAAAAATAAAAATAAATAAAACATAAAAAATTGATTGTCAGTTTAATATATAAATTTTTATCTGTATACTGACCTATTGTGTATGCCTTTTAAAGCCTTAAAAGCAGACATTGTTTACACAAAATGGGACAAAGATATAACACATTTTAATTTGTTGGGATGCCTATGTCCACTAGTGTGTGGTAGCTACAGTACCAATTTCGAAATGTCGTACACTTTCAGGTCGCTATGTGCGGCCGGAAAGTGTTTTGCAGTAGGGAAGTGTGACTTTCAGTTGCAGTAATTGCAAACGCCAACTTTCTAGATGCAAGTGCAGCCAGAATGATTAAATTTCAAATACAGCCGCCTAAAAAATATTGTTTAACAGTATTTTAATTTTTACAGACGCAAGTATAAAAAACTATGTTTTTATTATTTTATTTGTCATACATTAAGTTTTAGTATTTAAAATAAATATTAATAACGTTGTGTGGATAATTTGAAATACAAATTCTGACTTGGTGTGGTCTATAGTTATGAAAATTTTCACACCAATGGCAACGCTGTTAACGCTAATCAGAGTTGCCGAAAATACTAAGACCCTATCGTCTTAAAGCATCGCGCTATATAATACATGTCCGTAAAATGTTCCACTTGACTCGCAACTTTCAAATCTATACATAGCTCGTCGCCAGTGATGTTATTTTTCTAACTTTTATGTATATAACTATTGTATATTTGCAAGTACTTTCAGATGCTTACACTTACTTGCTCGTATATTTGACCGTTTGGGCCAGGGTTATGACTAGATTCAGTTAACAATATTCTAGTAATGACTCACTGTTTTCAGAGCAAGACTAGACCTAATGCTAGGTTTACACGCGCAAGTGTACTACCGTAAATCTATATCCGAAAGTACTTGTCAAGTGAATCGTGCAAAAATACTGTTTTATTTAAATTTAAATATTTACCATTTATATATAAATAAAAATGTTGATATTATGTTGCTACGTATGCATATAATACGTTTGTAAGTTTATTATTATTTTATTTTATTATATCCATTTTTAATTTTATAATATTTTTGTTGGGAAATAAAATTCTACTTTTTTTTAATATTTAATTTTTCTTTCTTAAGTTTTAAAAATAGTTTGAGTTATTCAGTGGTCTTGAGTTTTCCAAATAAAGTAACGTATGTTCCAATTGCATATATAAACTCTATCGCAAGATAGAACTCCCAAAGGTTCTATTGTAAGTTTGTTGCTTTTGCAAAACTAGCACAAACTGACCAGATATGTGTTTTCAGTAAAACTAACCAATACTGGTCTACACTGGCTCCGCGACCTTCTGAGTAGGGCACCGACTTTGCTGCTTATACAGGATGAGTCTGGGAAGAGTTATAGATTTTAAAAATAAAAACATTCGTATAAAAGTTTCATTATTTTCAATGTAATATGAAAAACCCAAAACAATTTTGTTTTATAAAGCCAGGTTTACACAATACAACTACTAACTTTTGTTTTTCAAATGATAACCTAAATTATTTCTATCATGAAATAAAATCTACGTTCTTTCTATACCTATATCAATTATTTAAAAAAAAATTAAAAAAAGAAGATTATAATAATAAGAACAAAAACATTATTTATTGAAATATTTGTGTGTGACTACGTAAAAATAAACAAAATGTAACAAAAACACTTTAACATCATAGTCAATACATTTTGATAAGCTCAAATAATTTAAAATAAATGTTCAAAATTATGGCCATCTTCTCTAATGCATTAATGCGCAAAATATGGTGCCTACAAAGATGCGTATTTATGTAAATACTTTTGAAAGTAATCTTTATACGCTGTTTCATATCTTCCGCATTTATATGCTTTTCCTGGTAGACTGCGTTTTTGACATACCCCCACAGGAAAAAATCCATCGGGGTTAGATCAGGAGACCTTGCTGGCCATGGAACGTGTCTTTATCCTATCCAGCGATCCCTCCAGTGATTATTTAAATATTCCCGAACAATACCTGCATAATGGAGTGGCGTTTCACCATATTGGTATATCATATTGTGACAAACATTTAAAGGAAGGGTCATTGTAAGAAAATTATAGTAAATATTCTCACTTAAGTGTTTATCAAAAAAATATGGTCTACGACTAAATCTAAAATTATGCCTCCCCAAACATTTAATAACCAAAGCCTTTGATGATCGATGTTCCGAATCCAATGTATGCATAATAATGCATATTATGTCTATTGACGCAACCATTGCTTTTAAAAGTAACTTCATCCGTAAATAAAATATTTGTTAGAAAATTTGACTTTCTTCCAATGTTGTCTAATGCCCAATTACAAAAATTAACTCTGTTATTAAAATCAACTCCGTGTAATTCTTGACTCATATTAATATGATACGGAATAAATTTATCTGTCATGATAGTCCTGGATGCGGAACTTTGGCCGACATTCAGCATTGAACTTAAATTTCTTGTACTTACGTTGGGGATCATGATGAAGTGAAGCCAATACGATAGTTTCAATTTCTTCATTTACAACAAAATTTGCTATATTACGCGTTTTGATTTCTACGGAATCTGTTTTGCAAAATCTTGCTAACAATCTCTTAAGTGTGTTTAAGCTAGGTTGTTGACGTAGAGGGCAACGGTCAAGATACATTGCTTTTCAAGCATTTCAGCTGATTCGCCAATTATCAATAATGTGTCAATAAATGCATTTGTTGTAAACATTTTAAAGTTTAATAAATTATTTAACTTTTAACGTCATTTGTTTCATGAATGTGTTACTTATTATTATAATCTTATTTTTCTCGATATTGAAACATATAATATATAAAAATGTATACATCGTTGGATGGATAGAAAAATGTAGATTTTTTTCATAATAAAAAAAATTAGGTCCTCATTTGGAAATCAAAAGTTGATAGTCGTATCATGTAAACCTGGCTTTATAACAAATATTTTGGGTATTTAAAACAACATTGAAAATACTGAAAGTTTTATGTAAACTTTTTTAAAAATTATAATTAAAAAAAAACAGTGGGGTCCGTCTTCCCACTTACCTCTCCTTTATACAGAGTATAGTCGACTTCATAATTATTTGAGCTTTGAGATACATGCACCGCCATGCTATACATATAAACCTGCGATATACTGTAGACCGATTTTGGATCTAAAAATCTTTCAAGCATTCTAATCCTGACATGGTCAAAAAATAAAATACAATGAAATAGATGGTAGACTAGTACAATTCTAGTTAAATTTTAATATTGTGATTTACTTGTTAAATTATTTATTTTGAACTGAATCGCACACGCCTTACTACAAACGCTCATCGAACGCCAATAATTAGCCTTCTATGTAGCCGTTACTAACGCGCGTTGGACACATCGCTCAACGCTGAGTGTGTACTACCCTTAGACAAGCGTGCGTTCTTAGGCTAAACCGTGCATACCTTATTGCAAACGCTCATCGAACGGCAGTAATAAACACACATTGCGTGCGTACGCTACTAACGCGCGTTAAACGCAACGCCGAGTGTGTACCTTATATGCTAAGGGGTATGACTAGTTCAGTGTATAACAATCTAGTCCTTATAGTAATAGTTCTTTTCAGTGCAAGATAGGATGAGACTCAGCAGACAGCCTACTGAGTTCTTGTGTGGTTGGTCTTGGCAGGTCCTGGCTTCGATTGTGGTGCTTCGATATATGGGACTAGAGCCGGCTTCATAATTATTTGGTAACTCTCGTAATGTATATCCGCCGAAATGAGGTTGGAGATGCCAGTGACGGGAGTATTCAAATATCCGAAATGACATTGGCTAAGACAGAGTTTGTCACCGACAGCGACGCCCCAACGGCTCTCTTTTATTTATGTAAGTAAAAATAATAAGTTAAAATAAAAAGAATTGGAATATTAATTTTTCGTCAATTATACCTCAATAACACATTACACATTTTTGGCAATGACATTATACCTTGTTTTTCTCATATTCACTAACAAATTAAATAACCCTTTTTTGGTTTTCCTAAATGCTCAAAAATGAATATAGAATAAAATGTCTTATATCATGTTATACGTTTATGAATTAGTTTACATTTAAATTATTTTCCTAATTCCAATGGACATTTTTCCAAAATAATATTAATTATATTTTTTTCTTCGCCTCCCCCAGTAACACCCGCTGCACCATTTACAAGTTCCATAATTATTTGTTCAAGTACGTCACTCATATCTGGACCTTTTTCATTTACCCAATCTACAACAATTTCATTGAGTAATTGTGATACTAATTGGCTTTCGAGTTCATCATCGAAAAGTCCAGTAAATTTGATCTAAAAATTAATACACAATCAATATTACAGTTTTATAAACATAATTATATAAATAATTTATGATATTTTATAAATTATCACAAATAAGGTACATTTTGTTTAAATTTTTTTTTCTATAATTTTCATTGCTTAGTTAAGTTTTATTGCAAAAGTTGATGCAATATTAGAGGGTACATTACTTGTTTATTTATAAGTTTAAGATAGAAATGCATTAACATTATTTTTGTTCAGAATTCTTTTTGCTTTCAAAATATGTTGAAATCTATAGTGTCCAATTAAAAAAAATATATATTTTTGGGAATATTTCATAAACTAATTATTCAATTGTTTTTCTGTTTTAACCATTGAAATCTGCAATAAAGATTTTACCGATATTGTAACTTTAATAATAACAAGGTTAGCAATGATCAACGGATAAGTTGGGACACCCTGTCTGACCGATTTTTAATTGGTTAATTTTAAACCGGGACACCAGTGCATATTTTATTTTAACCATTTTAATACTAATACAAGCTTTGACTTGCATCAATAATTAAAAATTGCTGTATCAACCAACTTTGCTCTATAGATCAAAAGCATTGGTATGTCGGAAGAAACACACAAGCAAAATTAAACTGATGAATTGGGGTAGTTACAAAGTGTATGTGTGTTAAAAATGAGTGGACACTGAATAAATGTGGTTTGAAAATAACACCGATTTCAGTTATGGTTTCGGCCTTTTTGCCGGTTTTTTCCACAATTTCGATTTCGGCAAAAATGGCCAAAACTTCGGCTCGATCAAAACTAATGTTTGTGTAACAAATACTTCTTGAAAAGACTATTTCATGCAATTATTTGCAAAACTATATAAATATTGTTTTAAAAAGAATTGTTTTCAATTTTATGCTATTATTATCTAATTCTACTTTTTGTTTTATCATTACTACAAAAAACAATATTTTTTTCTTCTTTTTCATTTTTGTTTTTAATTATTATTATTATGAATCATTTTATACTGGGCCTTTCATTTTAATATAGTTTGAAGATCATACTATAATTTGAAACATTTTAAATGCGACGAGTTTTGCAAATAATTGTCTAATTTATTTAAGTTGTAGTTAGGTTCTAATAATAAAATGATTCTTAATAAAATAAAGTATTTTATAATTATTTAATTTAGTCGAATAATCTATGAAAAAAAACTTGGTTTTAGTTCAATATAAAATGCATTTTTTGCATTTATTTACATTTTCTTTGACAAAATGCTTGCTAGCGATCATCATTATCATTCCAATAGATTGATTACAAATGTGCATTTTAGTTATATCTATAAAAATGTAAGCTCTTGTCTAGAATCAAAAGGAAGCCAAACATTGATAATACTATTGTTGTATATTATTGTTACTTTTATTCTTATATTATATAGTACATGAGTATCAAAAATAATTGTACGTTTTTAAATCTCCCGCCAAAAACAATGTAGGAATTTTACAATAGTAACACGAACACCTGTTCCGACAGTTTTGGAGCGTACACGCAAAGCATAAAGTAAAAAATGTGTGTTTAAAATACCTGATAAAACGTAAACACTGTAAAATTTGTACATTGTTATTGGAAAAATCATTGTTGATACCGCTGGACTAATCAAGTTAGTCATTACTTATTAATGGTTAGTACAAAATTATTTTTAATTTAATTATTGTAAAATTAATAACTACACTTACGTTGAAGCTTTCCAACGCTGGAAGAATTTTAATATGGTCCAAGTAAAGTCGATTGAGAACTGCTTTCGTATCTAGTTGTATTAAAAAGTGTCCCAATTCAGCAGTAATATTGCCTTTGCCCCATACATGAACATCACTGACAGTGACATCACAATCAAAATCAGTATGTAATTTTAAATTTGGAAAATTAAGATCAGCAGTAATTGTAGCTCCAATTCCTCCAATAATATTTAGTTTGATATCTAGAGTTTTTAATTCCCATCCGGTAATACCGTCCAAAGTAATGTTATTAAGATGCAGTTCACCTCTAAAACAAAGTTTATGTACAAATAATAGTATACTCTACGATCAGAGTAGCGGCGAGTACTCTAAATTTTCTCGAATTAAGTACTATACTTTATCTACGACCATTAGCAAGTAACATTTTTTAAACCGGCATCTTTAGCCAACAGTTTGTTTTGTGTTTAGCTAAATATAAATATTTTATCTATGACCACTAGCAAAATGGACGTTGACTCTACAGTCAACTTCATACGTAAATATAGTTTTATAAATAACATTACTAAAGTTCCGTTTGTGGTAGACCGGAATTCCTGATTAATATATTTTTATTTCTTCAACCAATCAAAATCTGTATATTTAAAAAAACGACCAATGTGATTGATTTATAGTCATCAAAGTGGCTATCAATAGGTGGTAAAAATCAATAAAATTGCACCTTGTTTTTACCGATAAAGATAGCTGATTTCGTAACATCAATGTCATTTAAAATCAATCTGACATGAATCTGACATTTAACCTGTACTTTTGCACAGAAAATGTGTAAAATTACAGGATTATCAGCATCATTTCGTAAGTAATGCATATATTTAATCATATATTTAATCACCTGTAATACACACGAGGCTGATTTTGTACCAGGGTACATTTTTTTATGAGGGTCAAGATTATTTTCCATAAGAAAATCATTCTCGAATTAAGGGACATTGAAAAAATCACTCCACTTCGTGTCGAAATTTTTCCATGCCCTTAATTCTCGAATAATTTTCATGTGGAATAGGTTTTTGCAGAAAAAAGTGTACCCGATAAAAAATCGATCTCTTGTATATTAATACACGACTAATATATTCTTATTTCATCAACCAATCGAATCTGTTTATATAAAAAATCCACCAATAGGATTTATTTATAGTGATAAAAGTGGCTATCAATAGGTGGTAAAATTCGATAAACTTGCTTTTAAAGAAATAGATGGCTGATTCCGTGACATAAATGTCATTTAAAATCAATATTACATGAATCTGACAATTAACCTGTACATTTGCACAGAAAATGTGTAAAATTTCAGGATTATCAGCATTATTTTGTAAGTAATTCATATATTTAATCATATATTAATCACAGGTAATACACGTGAGGTTGATTTTATACCAGGATAATTTTTTTTTGTGGTCAAAAATATTTCCCATAAGAAAATTATTCTCTGGTTAAGGGACAGAGGAAAAATCGCTCCGCTTTGTGACGCGATTTTTGCGAGCCCTTAATTCTCGAATAATTTTCATGTGAAATAGGTTTCTTGTTAAAAAAAATTTACCCGGTAATAAATCGAATTACCAATCCATTAGAAATAACCACCAATAAAACACCAACATAAAAACAAAAAAAAAATGGTACGAATAGAAGTAAAACGTTCGAATAAATTCTGACAAACAATCGCCAATTCCCGTCCGTCATGAACGAGCCTTGAACATGCTAGTTTGTGGAGATATCACAGCACACTAGCACTACAAGTAAGCTACTGTGCCAACTATTTAATTTTGACAATAAAATCGTAGAATATTAGAATAATAATCATTTAAAAACATAAGCCTTAGAATATCTATAATATAATAAATTCAATATTTTTATGCTATGCGGATAAAACAAAAAATAAAAATAAAATAATTTGTGAATAAATTACAATGGCATTACAATAGTGAAACCAACCTGAGTATAAAAAATTTTTAGCTACACGCAAAATTTTAGTAAAATGTGTGATTTTCAGCTATAAACTGTTGCATAGATGCTCGTTTCAAAAAGTTTACATGTTTGTGGTACTAGATAAAATATAGTAGATAGATAATTAACTCGAGTTGTATGACGATTACACCTTGTGAAAATATACTTACAGTTCTCCAAACGATGTAAAATCAATGCTCAATTCATCAATTTCCAAAGGATTAAATGATGGAATACCTTCTTCCTCCAATCCTTGAATCAAGAGATCACGAATACATTCACAGGTTGCGTTAACTGGTTCTTCATAGATACGTGCTAATTCTTTATTACCAACATCTATAAATTAGATATTAAATATTATTATAATTAAATATAATTATAACTTTCTTACTTTCTGCATCAGTAGCAAAAAAGCAGCCTATAACCATACAGGTATATAAAATAAAATTCACTTTCATCGTATGTCGTATATTTGTCGATGGTTAAAATGATTGTTTTTAAATCGATAGCATTAAATTTATATAAATATAATGCTCTAGATAACAGTGAAAAAAAAACAAATTAAAATTTGATTTAATCTTTCTACGATAAGTCTATTTTAGTATCAGTTTTTGTATTATTATCACTATGGTATTGTGTGTCCGATTTTTTATTTTGTAGTATAATAAAAACATCTGATATTTAATTAATTGTAACTATTAATATTAGATAAAATCTGTGCATTTCAAACAATGTAACTAATAAAGAATTACAATGACTTTCACAGTTTTATTATTAGCACATATTAACGTAATTAACTAAACGATAAATATAGATAACCCAATAAACAAATTTATTTATTGTTATAATTTTTTATACTAACACTACAAATTATGAAAACTAAATTGAAAAGATTATTAATCGTATTGTTAGTATTCAATAAAATTGAAGTTAGAATATTAGCACATTTTAACATGATCCGCATTTGAAGTATTAATTGCTGTCCGTCTGGATTAACTGCAGCAGTATTTGAATAAAACTGACTGTCTATTTTGTGCAATACAACATACCTATCCCTCAACCCTCAACTACTACCGACAATTACCACCCACCTTAGTTCATCAACTACAGAAGATTGCCTTCAACAGTTTTCAGTAACGATGCAGAAAATATGCGTAGCATAAGCACATTCGGTGTACACATTATTTTTTGGTAGTCCCGATCGAGCTACTTGGTTGATTATTGTGCCAATCTTTATTTACACCAAGAAATTATCTGGTAAACTATTATTGTTTACGACATGCTCCTCTTATACCTGTTATCAATATTACTTATTTACAATATTTTAAATTTTTAAAACTCATAAAAAATATTTAATTTTTAAGGCTGACACTTGTTGAAACTACATTGTAACTTCAAACACAAAAAACCGTGTTCAAAATATATATTTACCTAATTGATCAAAATACAATGAAACAACGCCCATTTGAAAATTTATATATTAAAATGATAATCAATCAATATTTCATATATGTAAATTCTTCCTTTTTATAGTACTAAGAAGAGGAACAGTGTTTACAAATATTTAACAATATCGGGGTGTCAATAATGATTGGGAATTGATCAATACGCTATCAAATGTGCACTCCTTAAAGACAAATTAAAATCCACATCTGGTTTTTCTATAAACAGAACAAATAATAAATAATTGTTATTTGAAAATATTTTATGTGAGACATTTGCATCACTAAAGGCTTGCAAATTTTCCGTGCAGCATACATAATTTTTTTCGCAATTAAAAGAATATAGAAATCGAAATAAAATTAAATTCAACAAACTCTAAAAATATGTTTAAAATATTTTACCAATGATTATTAATTATTTTATTTCTTTATCATAAATGTCTCTGTTGAGTGGTCCTATATCTTACAAAAATCATGTCCCAAAATATGTAATAAAAATAATAAAAATCAGTTATCTCATGTTGCCCCTTAAAAATTCAAACAATTTATATTTTATTATCATCTTAAAATTATTGTAATAGTACTTACCGTGCAATGTGCATTGATTAAGAAATTTAATGAATATAAATAGAAATAAAGACAGGTAAAATAAAATTTATATTTTAAAATAACAACTTATTATCACAAACCACAATAGATAATGTTTGTCATTGTCAATCACTGTAGCAATGCGATCTATAATAAAAAATAAAAAAACCAATTATATACATATTTTTGGTTTAATTATTTAACCTTAGCCTATTTCTATCATTTCTGGACTAATTACCGATACCAGAGGTTAACGACATCTGGAAATTTTGCCGCTAATTTAGGAATTCCAACCTGCATTATTGAGTTCTTTTACGTGCACGCAACATCCAGGTAGTACACGGATCTACAGTTTTTCTTTTTATCCAAATGATGGTGTGCTCACACAGGCTCAATACGACTTTTATTAAATTGATAAAGTTGACCCTCCAATAAGGACTGCCAGAGAATCGAACTCTAAACCTCTGGCACAGCAGTCAACACACCAACCACTGAGCCACTTGGGCGGCTAATTAATACATAAATATTACAAATCCTGTGACAGTTACAATATTAAATATGACTATAAAGTTATTTCATATTACATTTAATAACATAATATGAGATGTCATGTATCAATGCATATGGACGTATTTAACAAAAACTGTAAATGACACAACCTCAATATGTAAATAAATGACAAATTTGGTTACTTAGCATAAAGTCCCATCATTCATATTTTCTTCAAAATAAGCTTTAACGTTGACATGAACTAACAATACATTCATATAATATGGTTAATAATTTACGTATTCAAATTAAAGTTATTTTAATGTAAATTTTGCAATGTTTTTATAACGTAAACGAATTTGCGTATAATTTGCTTAAAAAACTAAAATTTGTGTTTTTATTGCGCATTGTTTACATAACATTTTCACGTACATTTTGTAAATTAAAATTGATGTATTGAAACGTAAATTGTATGTAATGTATTTACTGGGAAGTATTCCTAACCTAACCTAACCTAACTTGCACGAAAGTCTCGTTGCACCATTGTAACTTAAATCTACGCTTAACCCGCTTAACCATATCCATATTCTTATCCACTTCATTGCATCGATATATTTTAAGCTTGGTTAAGAAACGTGAAGTTTAAATATATTATACAGGTTGCTTTTATTAGAGAACTTTAAATTGAATTAATATACTGAAAAATATTTTTAATATCCATAAAAAACTCTTTATTTGACCAATAATTTTATAGTATTAATCTTTGTATATGATTTCGGGCATGTGGCCGCCGCAGCTGGCGCGTATATGACGTAATCTGAAAGTTCAATTTTTAGACACTGTTTGCAGTATATTTCGGTAATAGTGTGTTGAATGTTGGCTTCCAAGTGCTCAATTGATTTTTTTATCGGTGTCGACAAGGGACTTTACATATCCAAAAGAAAATAATCTAATAGCGTCAAATCGCACGAACGAGGTGGCCAGTTAGCAGGTCCATTTCGTGAAATTAATCGTTTGTTAAAGGTTTCTGTCAGTAAATTAATTGTGTCGCACGCTGTGTGGCATGTGGCGCCGTCCCGCTAAATCCACATATCTGCAACATTGATGCCTTAAAATTTAGTCACGAAAAAGTTGGTAATCATGTTTCTCTATCGCTCACCGTTGACTGTATCGTTCTGACCATCATCATTTTTGAAGACATATGGACCAATGATTCCACCGGCCCATAAAACCCACAAAACGGTGACTTTTCTCGATGTAATGGTGTTTCGACAATGGCTTGTGGATTATTGTCGTTCCAAATGCGGTTCTGATGAACGATTATGAGCACCATAAAATGCACGTAATGCCCAATGTAAGTTTCTCGAATTGAACCATGTTTTTCAAAATAAGTTTGAACAATTTGCAAACGTTGCTTCGGCGTGAATCTATTCATGATGCCATACTAAACAAACCTCAAAACAACCGAAAACAGTCAAATCAACTGTGACAGATAACAGCATTGCCAACTTAAAATTTTTCCGCCTCTAAAAAACACAGTTTATATGGCAACATCCCGCTCCCCTGGAATGTTTCCAATTTCCTTCTCCGCTTTTTCCGACTCGCACTTCAATATAGAAGTTTTCACTTCAAACATGTAAATAATCCGAGCACGTACTGTATAAATGGTATAACCATAATTATTATTTTAACCATTAATATTATTATTATTAACTTACTTGGACTATTTTAATATTAATTATAGAAAGAGTACCGACAGCGCCATCTAATAGATGAAAATTTCAATATTGAATTCAAATCTGCCGCGTTTAGCGGATGCAAGATTTGAAATCAGGACACTCATTGTGAGACGGTTTACGACTTTTCGCAGACTTGTGAGATTTCATAATTACAAAAACAATTTATTTTTTCTAATTAAAAAAGTAACATTTTTTTCTTTTAGAACCTCAAAAAATGGAAAAACCATTTTTTGTATCTTTACTAAATATTTATTTAATTTTCTTTAATTTATGTAAAATATAATCATTTGTTTGAAACACAAAACATTTTACAAAAAGACGTACCATAGTACGAAATTTTGTGAGACGGTAATAGAACGTGCAAATAAGGGGTGTAGTTTCAAAAGGTTGTAACGGGTTTACGGCAATGTTAAAAGGTACAATCTACAAAATAAAAAAAAATTTCAGGTACTGCAAAAAACTTGCACTGACAACTAAAGTAATTCTTAAAAATGACTTCAGTGCGCTTTAAGTTATTTAGGAAGACATTTTTTAACATAATTACATATTAATTTTAGTGTCGTGTAAAATGCGGAATTTGCTGCAAAATTTCATAACTAGCTCAATGCGAATAACATTTTTTTTTAAACATTGTCTTTACTGACGAATCTACGTTTCCTTTACATGGCAAACATAATCCGTCTATTTTTCGTTATTGGCCTATTGAAAATGAATATTGGTAATTAAATTTAAGGACACAGTATGCTGAAATTGTTAATGTTTGTGCCGGTATTTTTAACAATATTCCCATCAATTTAATGCGATACATTTACATGAACAATATAATAAAAGGAAGTAAACGAACACAGCGTGTTCGGAACAATTCCGTAGGGTCCAAACACACAAACGAACAGAGCTGTGGTTGGTTAGGTTGGTAACCTTCTTAACTGTATTGACGTCACTGCATAAACAGACGGCAGCGCATTCTTTCTTTCTTTTGTGGAGATACGTCGCCAAAATGGTATGTATTTTATATCTATCGATAAAAATCTTAATAATTACAAAACATCGATCATAGAAATGAATGATTTAAGGTTTAAACCCCGTCTTTTTCATACACCAAATATTATTTTTAGAATTCTTTCTACTAGTTTCAACAAATTTAGTTTTTTATAAACATAACCTAAGAATATTTTATGTTGATGTTTTGTTAAAATATTTAATTTGATCAAACAAAATTGTATGTTATGTATTATAATGATAATGTTTTTATCTTTTAGTCTCTTGTAATTCCTGAGAAGTTTCAACACATTCTTCGTATCATGGGTACGAATATTGATGGTAAACGTAAAGTCATGTTTGCCATGACTGCAATTAAGGGTGTGGGGAGACGTTATGCCAATATTGTTTTGAAGAAAGCCGATGTCGATTTAGATAAGAGAGCCGGTGAATGTTCAGAAGAGGAAGTTGAAAAAATTATCACAATTATGACCAATCCAAGGCAATACAAAATTCCTGATTGGTTCCTCAACAGACAGAAGGATATTATTGATGGCAAATTTAGTCAGGTTTGTTTGGAATAATATTTTATTCACTGGTAATATAAGGGATTGACTCGTGAACCACTTGTCATTTCTAGAGCCAGTTAAACTAGTTACGATGCATGCAATATATTTTATTTTTCTTTACGAACAACTTAAGTTCATGAGAATTTGTATCATAAGCTGTGCATAAGGTTTGTTTATCAAATTTACTTTGACAAAGGAACATATGTAATTTACTTACATTAAGAAAATAATGAAGTGTCATAATAAATGAAGATAATTTTGCTACGTTGTCAAGCATAAATCCTTATGAGTTCGTGAGGTCATACTATCACTTGGAATTAAGATTTTGTTTTGGCACAATCTTCAAAGTTACCTGTCGTTTGTCGTCCAATGAATCTACACCTTGTATACATACATAAATAATTGAAGACCTTGGACAAGGCTATTCATGACAATCAGAATTTATTGAGTAATGCAAATTAAAACTCAAATATTAACTTAATATATATTTTTTACTTCATATTGTACACTTTTATTGTATAATCCAACATACACAGGACAAACATAATGTTGTCTTGTTGATAGGTGAAAAATAATTTATTGCCCACAAACTTCGGGACGGACGTACATATCTTATGTCTTTGCATCACATTTACATTAAATTAAGCATGCGAACGAACATAGAATATGAATATCTTATTTTGAAAATGATCAGTCGTACTTATCTTTTCCCATTTTCAATATATAAAGATTATAATATTAATATAATATATTTCACAACTTATTTCAGTTTTAAAATTAGCATTCCTTAAAAATTGTGGCTAATAACCTTTTTGGTCTTCAATTGAGCTATATTCTGTTTTGTGGTTTAAGTTGATAAAAATATATCTATATATATATTCATTTTTCTGCATGCGTCTTTTTAAGTTGTCTTTTTACTTTTTGATTTATTTGTTTGAATTTTTAATATTTTGCAATAATAATTAAATTTTATTATTAATCGCAATTACACAAATGTTTTTAAAATTGCTGTACTGTGATATTTTTTTGCGGAATTAAGTTTTTGGTATTTTTGTATAGAATAATGTACGTTCTATTCAGAAAAATAAGAAATTATATTGAACCAATATTTCGCCAAAAAATATTTAATTAAAATTACTGTTCCACAGTTAACTATGTTTGCGATTGTAATCATATCTGCATTATTAAAAAACAGTACTTTATTATATGCTTTCAGAATTTATTAACACTCGTGTTTTATTTTTTCTTCAATTGTATAAAAGTACAAGCATTTCAATATAATGCACAATTATTGCAACAGACTTCAACCGCCGTTTTCTTGACTGTTTTGCGATAGTGCAAATATGCACAATGAAACAAAATAGCTATTTTTATTTAATATTTTAATAAACTATATATTGTTGAAATCATGATAAAATTCTACATTTTATAAAAATATAGGGCACTATAGTTTTCTATTTGAAAAAAAAAGTTGATCAAATATCTCCAAAATTTAAAATATGGTTAAATACTGACTACGCCACTGCACAAGACAGAATTTATCTAACATTTTATTTTTTTCTTTCTGAGATATCATATAGTAATGTTCAAATTTGGCCACCCTGTTCAATTACCTTTAAAAATTACTCTAACAGTGTAACAAAAATAACTTTTTTTTTTTCAAATAACCGATTCAATTTTCTTATAATTATGCTGAAAATTAAATGTCAATGTCATATATTTTATTAGTCTTATTTATGCACAGCTACCCTGCCACTCATTGCACTACGGTCACAGAGAATGCACGCGTTCCAAGTTTCATTAGCTGACTGCCGGTATATGGTAGGGGGCCTACCCTGAATTGTTTCCTATTTGCCTCAGCTTTATCGGACTCTAAGTTCAATATAAAAGTTTTCACTCGCAAAAAAAAAATTAAAAGGAAAATCGAGTAAATGCAATAATTTATTATTATTTTAGATTGGGTATCTTATTATTTATATTAATTATAATATTTTACCGCTTAAAAGCATTTATTAAACTATTTCAATAAATAATTACTCAATAATAGTTATACTCTATTTTGTTTCTTCTGTAAAATTACATTTTGGAGTTACTTTTTTTTTGTACGAGTATCGATATGTTCTTTCTTATCTTAATTTGCATTTTAAAAAAAATTAATCTAGCAGCAAAATCTTAAAATATGCAAAAATTCCTTTTTTCAATTGATGCATTATTGTAATATTAAATGTAAAATTTAAAAAAATAATTGAGCTCAATTATATAATTTTATTTATTTCCAGCTTACCTCATCAAATTTAGACAGCAAACTGCGTGAAGATCTTGAACGCATGAAGAAAATTCGTGCACATAGAGGAATGCGTCATTTCTGGGGGCTTCGTGTAAGAGGTCAACACACCAAAACTACCGGACGTCGCGGTCGTACTGTTGGTGTATCCAAGAAGAAGTAAACTTTATTTCTATATGTTTATTTAATAAAATAATGATAATACATCAAATATGTCTTATGTATATTTACTTATATATTTAAAACCTGATATTATTTTATATATACTGGGTCATATAGAAGAGGCAAATGGAACAGCAAGTAGGTAATATAATTCCAAAAGAACAGCAAATATGCGAGTAAACAGTTGCTCAAGAATACTTAATAAAGAAACCGTTCATTTTTTAAGTAATTGTGGACAATTATTTTAGGGTGACCACTTTCATGAGAAGCCGATCTGGGTCATAGCAAACGGAGAAATTGTAGAAAACGAAAACAAAAAAGCTTCTCATAAAAAAATAATCAATCTAAGTGATACAAAATAATACATAATTTTTCTTAATCACGGCTTTAAATAAAAAATCCCATTAGGAGCTGCGTATAATGGACGCGCAGAAATAGTACATGTGAATGTACTATTTGGCAGTGAAACTGTAACAGTAGTTTCTTATTATATTTTATAATAAGAAACGCACTCGTTCTTGTTTTGAAACTAAAATTATTAAATAAAGCACAAAAGAGAAGTGTGTCAACAAGAATATTTAGCCGATTTATTTTGAATAATGAAAGAAAATAAAGGTGATACATTTCTGGGACGTAAATACATGACAACACCAGAATCCGCCCCATACCAATGGGTCTACATTTGACTATTTTAACAAATGTGTTTAAATGAAACTTATCTAAGACATTATTAGGAAATTCGAATATATTCGAATAGCAAGATAAAAATAAGTCAAACAGGAAACATACCATGTTTTATTAATAGATAATTGATAAATTAAAGGTTTTCAACATCGATCATTAGAATTTTTGAATCAAGATTAATTCATTATCAATATTGAACAATAATATTTGCATAAATACTGCAAATATAAGAACAAAAAAATCGCTTGCATCTCGTCTAAAATAATTACATTATATTTTTGTCAATCAGTAAAAATTTTCATTTGCCTACTGTTCGTTTTTGCTTTATTTCTTCAAATTTTACAATTGTTGGATAAAATTGCCATGTCTATTACAAATTAATAATTTATGTTAACTAGCCTATTTCTCTTGCAAAATTTCAACCAATTATATTATTTCATATACAAAAATAAACTAGCAACTGATGAATATTACCGACTTTTTGTAAATTGAGCTCTAGTAAAATTATTGAAGTTAGATTGCGAAATATGGTTGCATAGAAACTGAATGAATATAATTTGTTTGTTGTAAATCCATTGTTTTATAACATGTAAAACGGTACATAGAGCAACCCTGTTTCAAACGTTTGTAGTTGTGTTCATTTTATGGATACTAATAACACCCAATAAGGATTTTACATAAATCATGATCTTTTGGAAATCGTAACCTTAAAGACAACCATATTATGACTGAAAAAATATGAATTAATCCGATTTGTGTACATTAATGGGGTTATGCATTTGACACTGACAGACACAGATATTAATTAATTTGTCAAGATTGATTTGTTTATATTTCTTGATTTGCCTTCGCCAGTGCATTTAATACAGTAATTCTTGCTTATGTGCAAATTCATTGTAAGTTGAATATGAAAAAAATTTAAATGTCTTGGTTTGATATATTGGTTTATACTATAATTAAAGGAATAGTCTGTTTTATGTTTGAGATGTGGATACCACATACAGTACTTTTACAATCTCGACTTGTAATTTTTATTATTTTTGAAATTTCTTTTGAGAAATATTCTACAGCTAAAATATCGTTTCTTGAACATTTTACTCGTAAAAATATTTGCATATTTGGCATGCGCTCAGGGTGTAACTACAGCGTAATGATAGTATTCGAAATAATTTGATTATTTACATTATTTTGAATCGTAGGTGGCTTCTGCGTACACCGATCGGTTGTTTCCGGTACAATTTTATTGCTGCAGTAAATAACTTCGGTCAGTACTCGTTTGTCTGTTCTTCCGTTTGTAGCTAGCTTCATTTGGAAGCTGTTACTAACCCTAACATTTCCCAAATAAATCAAACTATTAGTGAATTACGTGCGAATATCGTGGTAATTTGTTATAGAATGTGTGACGCCAATAAACTACACAACTAATAAAAATATAAGATGCATATTAAACAGGTAATAACTCTTTAACACTTATTTATATCTTATAACCTAACAAGTTATAGTACAAACAATTGTTTTTTAATTTAAATAACGTTTGTTTTAACTGTTATGAATTACATTTAATATATAATAATGATTTGTCATGTTGCCTTCTTTTATAACTTCTAAAATTCACTAATAAAAATATAAAAATTAGAAATTGCAATCATAATACTGCCAGCTCATGAAATAACAAAGCTCCAATAAATAGTATGTTATTGTTATTATGAGAAATTTAAATATCCTTGTCATTGCAACTTACTCGAAGAAAATATCTTTGTTTTACTTCTATTATAACAGTATTTGCAACAAATTGTTGCTATTGACATTTTGAAGATTGGAAATTAATAGTGGCATAAGAGATATATTAACTATAATTTCTAAGGTGCCTAAGTCAGGGTTGACCAATCTTTTTGATGTTTGGGGCCAGATTTTAGTAATAGAAAGTGTTTGTGGGCCACTGTAACCAAAATTGTAGATACTAAAGCACACGACAATTGAATACTTTTTACTTAGGACGTAATTATTTATTTATGTATATCAAAAAGAACACATGTATAAAAATAATTACTACGAAAAACTAGTACAATACATATATTTATCTGAAAAACATAACAATTGTATTAAAAAATATTTAAAGTTTATTGCTTGGTGGTCGCACTGATTTTTAACGCGTTGCGGGTTGGACAACCCTGGCCTAAGTGAAGGTTTACTTTATTTATGTAGTTCCAACTGACACTTGTTTTTGTTATTTATTTGAGATCAATTGGTTTGTAAGAAATATATTAACTAAATTTGGAACAATTTTAATAAATATAAACAAATACTCATTCAATTTTATAAACCCAGTGATTTTCAACATAAAAAAATTAATAGAAAAAGATTTCTCATGAATGTGTGATTTTCAGTACCTGCCTAAAGTTTATCACGCTGTACATTTCTGGCGTCACGTGTCCCGTGAATTGATTCATAGAAAAGTAGCGTTTGCATAAAGTGTCTGCGGTAGTGTAACCCCATCTCACTAAATACGTATTTTATTTGTGCAATTGAAACCCCATGTTATACCTATGATGGAGCTTTATAGTTTTTTTATCAACTTTTCTATTTATTTCAATTATTCTACATGACATTTTTTGCGAAATTGAGTTTTTGCTATTTTTGTGTTCAATAATGTGTGTTCTATACATAAAATATATAAATTACACATTGATAGAATTATTTCATCCAAAATTTTTTTTTTTATAATAATGCTTTTTACAATGTTCTGCAATATGCTTAACATAAGTAATGTATGTGTGCGTTTGTATACATATCTACAATATTAATATACAGTACTTTACTATAAATTTGTAGAATTAAACAGCACTCTGATTCTTCCAATAATAAAAAAGTTTTGTTAATACAGAATTAATACCAATACTGTAAACTCTAAATGCTGTTTTCTTGACTGTCACAGGAATACACATACCTGGTCTTTATTTTGCATGGCAATATTGTTATGTTAACAAACATTTTTTTTAACAAAAAAAATCTTACAAAAATTGTTTTTTAGTTTGAGTGGCTACTTGCAGATTCATCAAAAATTAATAAACATTTTATTTATTTTACCCATTTTTATTTTTACTTTTAAATTTAAGTTAATAAAGATTTTTTTCATGTCCTTTGATAAATTTTTTTGTAAATTTAACAGGATTTTTAGATATATTTAGAAAAAAAATAAAATATTTGTTTTTGTTAGTAGAATTACTTTTTTAATTTATATTTCAATTTGAAAAAAGCTCATTTTTTCAGTGAATTTTTTATATTTTTGTAACAAAATCTAAATTAATATTCACAAAAAGTATTTTTTATGTGAGTATGTAACCTCAAATTTATTTAAAATTAATAAAAATATGTTTTATAAAATATAATAATATAAAATGGTAGTGTTGGTTTCTTAAACCTTTATCAATCATGTTTTAAAAACCCGCCTAGGTGATGCCGGGTTAAATACAACATATAAACTGTTAGCAATCTTTATCTGCATTTGAGTTTTTGCATTATAACAATCAAATCTTTGAGGTTTGAAGTTTCAAATCTTCACCAAATGTGATTAGTGCTGACGTCACGTATAAACTACTGTATCTTTCAAGATTTTCTTATATAGGTTTACTATAGGGTGGTGAATGGATTATTTTATTGAGTTGTTATAACGAATTTCTTAAGACTTCCGGGTATCTTAATGGATGTATTGAGTAGAGTAGAGATTTATTGATCCATTTTGCAATACATAGGTGATAATTGAGTAATTAGGGATTTTTAAATTTTCAATTTGTGTATATTTTCACAATTTAAATAAATAGATATTGAAAGTAGAAAGTGTCTGCAGTGAATACAACATACAAAGTAACCTCAAATCATGGGACAAAAACTATAAATTGCAATTAATTAAAATACCTTATTGCAATATTTAAAATGTTTGTTGTCCATATTTTCCTTTTAAGATTGTTATTTTTACATGATAAATATTTAATCATTCATTTATTTGTTTACAAGATTGACAATTTTGTAATTTAATAATTTACAGTAGTGTATACATGATGTCACACTAATGTTGCATATTTGATTCTCTAATATTCTAAATAATTTATATAACAATTACATTAATATTAATTTGTAAAATACAGTGAAAGAGGAAAAAGTTAATATTGTAAATGTATATTGGCGCAGCATTAGCGGACGAGAAAAAGTAATCTGTACACTATAAGATACAATAAGATAACATACCAGTATGAGAATTCTACCTCTAAGTTTATACTTTTTATCAGCAGTAATGAATTAAAAATTATATTGATTTAATGTATTTTTTTCTTTATATATACTATCAACATAGCTTGGCCTATGGAAGGAGTTTTCGTGCAACCATAGAAAAGAATGCATATTACGAGAAAGGTCCATAGTATGTTCAGAGTCAAAACCAGCTCTGATTTTCTCTCTGAGCATACTCTAGATCTTTCTTGTGTTATGCGTCCATTTCTATCGTTGCACAAAAACACCTTCCATAGGCCACGATATATTGGTTGTACTGTAGTATCAAACTTTACATATGATTTACTTTAAAATATATTGTTTGTGCTTTTATAAGAAATTATTAAGAATATGCCACAAATAATCACACAATGATTGCAATAATATTAATAACACAAGTTAAACAGACATTATTCATATGAAATTTTTCTTTGTCGCAGGTTATTATTCAAGGTTTCAAAAGCTATCGAGATCAAACTGTTGTTGATCCATTTGACAAAAGACATAATGTAGTTGTTGGCAGAAATGGCTCAGGAAAAAGTAATTTTTTCTATGGTAAGTAAGTTTGTATACGTTAATTTTTGTTATGGTACTATAACGTGAAAAATTACAATCTTTTCATGAATTTATATGTATAAGGTTAAGTAAAGTGAAGGTGAATTTTTCAATATGTTCGAATAAATTGATGAAAAAAAGCTTTTTTGTAGTTAAAAGTATTTCGAATTCTCTTTTTTTAATTTTTAAATTTCTATATACATAACATTATAATAATAATACTTTATATATGGTGAATGCCTTTATAAATATGAATACATTACAATAAATTTTGTAGTAATAAGATAAAATTAAAAATACAACAAACATTGAAACATGTTTAAGAATTGAAATAATTTGTAAAATTTACACGTTTACAATTATGTTTGAAAACATTAAATGGACTATGAAAAACATCAAAATTACTATCATTTTGAAGAGACCTAGCTTCCCACATGATGTGATGACTAAGGTTATAATATGCGTAGTTTGTATCAGTATAATAATATATATATGTATGTAGTGGATTTGTCTGATATTTTGAAAGACTCAGTGTCTGCTGATTAGTTAAACACCTAATATATCAATCAACATTGTTTAATAAAAATGAGTTGGTTTTAATTTATATCGAAAATTATTCTAGCTATTCAATTTGTACTCAGTGATGAATTTGTTCATCTTCGTCCAGAACAGCGGCAAGCTTTATTACATGAAGGTACTGGACCTCGGGTCGTATCTGCATATGTTGAAATTATTTTTGACAATTCTGACAACAGAGTACCAGTAAGTTGTTTTACATAATTTTTTAATGAACATACATATTGATATATAAATATTTATAGATTGATCAAGATGAAATATTCTTGAAACGTGTCATAGGTGCTAAGAAAGATCAATATTTTTTAAATAAGAAATTGGTCCCAAGAAGTGAAGTGATGAATCTGTTGGAATCGGCTGGCTTTTCCAATTCCAATCCTTATTATATTGTAAAACAAGGAAAGGTAAATTTTACACACAAAAATAAAATATTATATATACCTCGGCAAATTGTTTATTCTCGCTTCGGGCAATCGCCAACCACAGCACTAAGCACATTGGTTAGCAAACAACCCTTAGCAGTAATGTAACATTTTCCACCTCGGTTGTAATATACTATTACACACTTTTTGTATTTTTTTTGTACAATATTATTTTCATTATAAATGATAATGTCCTCTAGATGATAATAAATGTAGGTTGGGTGGCAATAGGACTATATCTTTTGTTTTTATTTGTCAATTATTTATTCATAAAAATATAGCGAACGTTTCGGTACACTGACACCTTCTTCAACTACAACAACATAAAAGAGAACACAAACACAGAATAAATTATAATAAAACTTCAAACTAAAATAAATAAAGTTCATAAGTATAAATAATATTTTACTTTATTTATTTTAGTTTCAAGTTTTATTATAATTTATTCTGTGTTTGTGTTATCTCTTTAATGTTGTTGTTGCGCTGAAGAAGGTGTCAGTCTGTACACCGAAATGTTTGTTATATTTGTATGAATAAATAATTGACAAATAATAATAATAATAAAAAGAAATAGTCCTATTGCCACCCAACCTATATTTATTAATATTTTTTTCAGATTAATCAAATGGCAACAGCACCTGACTCTCATAGATTAAAACTATTAAGGGAAGTAGCTGGTACACGTGTGTATGATGAACGGCGTGATGAATCCATGGCAATATTAAGAGAAACTGAAGGAAAAGTAGAAAAAATTGAAGAATTTTTACGTACAATTGAAGAGCGTTTGAGTACCTTAGAAGAAGAAAAAGAAGAATTGAAACAGTATCAACATCACGATAAAAACAGAAGAGCTCTTGAATATATAATTCATGAAGTTGAACTTAATGAAACAAAAAAGAAATTAGCAGATGTAAGTAACGTTGAAAGTCTTTTTTATTATAATAAGATCTTCATTTTGGCATCTATTATCAGTTTATCTTTTGGTTGCAATTATGCTTAGACATGCATATTTGTAATTAAAGAATTCTATTTAGAGATATTATTTTATTATTAGAAGAAAATATATTGTTAAATACTATAATTACAATTATGTCCCATTGAATTGAATGTCCGTATATATATTTTTATTTTAAAAGGGAAAAATATATATTCAAAATAACGATTCAAATAGAATGTTGACTTCTAAAATAATTTCTTTTTTGCATAAATAATTAAGGTATGACCTAAAAATAAAACTACTAATGTTTTAATATGTTAATTAATTCATACCGATAATGCGTTTGTTCAATATTAACATATGACAATCAAATAAACTTTTATTTTGTATCGAGCAAATATATATTTTTATTAATGTTACTGGATGTCTCAACAAAATTGCCCTTCTCGGCAATGCTTTGCTATCCGCTGCTAACACGGTCTTTGTTACATTTATGCCGCTTTATTAATACTTACATCGAATTAGAATAGTTTCGGATTAGGCGCATTTGCTGTCACACCATGTTTTCATTTCCAATTTATCGCTGCCATGCGATGCATTTATACAAAGGTTTTATAATATGGGGACGAAATTTTTTTTT
>JARJEC010057378.1:0-10362 GCA_030264575.1 Tachinus sp. AB-2021 | reverse complement strand
TAATGCCGCCGTTAACCCTTTCTATCTCATTTTTTATACACAAAATAAGTTTATAAAACACAACATAATTTTAAAAAAAATATTTTTATTTGTTTTAATACTTCAACAAGCCAATAACTAAATAATCCACCATTTATCAAAATTTTAAATAAACAATCAGTGATATAGCATATTCAATCGAATTCAATTTTATTGTGATAGCGTGGAATGTTATCGAAGAATTTGAAGTAGCTTTATTAATTTTTTTAATAACTCAGTATATTTATATTGATAATATTCACTGGAATATAATTATTCTCTATCAGTTTATTTGAAGAATTTTTTATTACTTTCAAATATTGGCTATAATATGTCAGCTTAAAGAAATATAGCGATCGAAATGATTTACACAAGCTTGGAATAAGGTCAAGTCGACATTTCAGAGGATTTGCCAAATTTATGTGCATAGTAGGAAAGCTGCCTAGGGCAAATATTACTTTACATCATGCAGCAGCATCTTTTAGTTTTATTTTTCGAAAGTTTTTATTGGTTGCTGGAAATAATGTTATAAAACAATTTTTATATAGGATTTTATTGTTGTTTTAATGTTAAGTTTTTAGATAATGGACATTGTTATTGCATATTTTAGGTTCGAGCAAGCTGTGAGTAGCATATCTAAAATTTAATAGTTAGTGTATAAACGAACTATTTCTATATTTGAAATTTGGTTAAACTAATTAAACAAACGAGCTCTGTGTATGTTCTGCCCAGGGGTAGCAGGCTACTTAATGAGTGTCGAGTTCAGTAGACCTGATACTGACAACATCCAAACCAAATACTAGCCAATAATTTCTATTTCGTTTTGTGTGTAAATGCTTACCTAATTTAATAACATAAAAATATGTTATACAAGCACAGAAAATTTATTTAACAACTTTAAACAATTTCTATGTTCAATTTAAATTAAGGAAACCTATTATATTTCATGATTAATTGCTTATAAAATAAATAAAGTAAAATTCATTTAATGTATATAGATTTTCACGTTTCTGTATATTTAAAATGGTTTTGTAAAAAATAAAAAAATATAGATTTTAAAAGTAACTACTGTTAAAATAAAGTTGTGTAATATAAATTTAAAATTAAGTACTATCAACGAAGTGTTCTAATTATGAGAATTATGTAATTCATTTCATTTTTATTATAAAACATCTCTCCTTTATAGACAAATGAAAATTGATGTTGAAAAATCCTAGAATTTAAATAAGTTGTATAACAACTTTCGAATATTGTAAATAATATTTATTTACAATTTAAATTTTTAAATGGAGTCTAAGTTGAAATTAGTATATTACAATTATTAAATAATTACTACACCTTTACTCCATTTTGAAATAAATGTTAAAAGATTCACCTCGGGTGGGGATCGAACCCTCAACCTTTTTAATTATTTAATAATTATAATATTTTAGTATAAATATTTATTTTAGATATTTTGAAACGTTATAATATTGATTATTATGGAAAATTAGCTACGCAAAAGTATCTGTTTTTATAATAGATGAGAAAATTGTCAATTTTGCTGTAAAAATATTAAGAATTATTATACCATACCACACAACAATACAGATTATTTAGAAAATTAACATTTAACAGTGAACATTTTTATGAAATTTAATATGATACTAGTAATTAAAATTAGTATTATATAGCAGTACGTACAGAAATTAAGTGAGAGAATATATCCTACATTATATTTTCAACAACAAACGAAAACTCATATCTCTCCTTCTTTGTAATGTAATTAAAATAAAATTATTATAGAACGAGGTGTTCAGGAACATGAAAATATGATTGTTGAAAATGTGTTTATTTGTGTTCAAAGTTAGTGTGCGTGGTTATATGTCATATATCATCTATATAGAACACTAAATATATCCTACAGGTAACCAGTCTTACAACGCCAGTTTGGCAAAAATCAAAATAATTTACTGAAAAGTTTAATATCATCCACACTGTGAATTTGCATTATTGATTTAAATATATCCAATATTCGAAGCTTTATTATTTATTCTGAAAATAATAAAATTTTAAAATTGAACAAGCTAAACAAGATAAATATTTTATTGAACCAACTTGACAATAACCCCAACGTATTTATGGTATGTGCTTGTTACTCTAGAACTTTGCCTCCAATATCTAGATCGCCAGTAATTGTTATCCAATGTTTTTTACACATCCCCTTCTACCAGGAGCTATTATGTTAGCCATCTAAGTGCCAACTGGGAACAACGTTGCTTAACTTTTGTAAACTTTTGACATTGGTTGTCCGGGATATGCATACACGACAATTGACTTTTATTTATCTTGTCTGTTTTCAACAGAATTTTGTATGTTGTTAATTTTTATTTTAAAAAATAATATAAAAAAAACTAAAACAGTACTGTGTCAAAATTTTAAATGCAATAGTCTTTATTTGGAAGAAGCCATATTGAGTACACTTTGAGTTAAGACGAAAAAAATGTAGGTTTTGTCTGTATACTGTCTAGATATCACGTTAGAAACATGTAATATTTTTTTAAAAATTCAATGTGTTATTTTCTGCGCTAAGCTTTTTTTGTTGCTCTTATCGATTATTATCGCAAAAAACATAAACGCGTCTTGAGGTATGATGTATCTACTGCAACTAAACGCATGCAATTAAACAAATCAATCGCAAGCTTGCATTTTATTGACTGTGGCGAGTCGCAACAAATTATAAACTTGCGATTGGTTTGTTTAATCGCATACTGTAGATATCGGAGGCAAATTTCTAGAGTAAAAAGCCGTAACTCTATACACATAACCTACATGAACACGACTAAAGGACCTCGAAGTCGATGGTGAAACCCAATAAATACAAATACTATTACTACAATTATTTTCACTTATCAGTAGATAGGGCATTTTGCATGTGTTCTTATGCCAAAATTGTATTCTCAGGTTAAATAAAAGATTTCTGTGACTTTAGTAGTTATTTTATATCACAATATCTAATACAAGGTCTATTGGTGTTTACACTATATGATTACAATTAGGGTTAAAAAGGTACTTGGTGTATGTTTTACTGTATTTTAATTTTTTATTTATTTATTTCGACATGTTTTGATTTCATACAATCATTGTCAAGATACAAATAATGACAATGATTGTATGAAATTGAAACATGTCGAAATAAATAAATAAAAATTAAAATACAGTAAAACATATACCAAGTGCCTTTTTATCCCTAATTATTAAGAAGTTTTACCAAGAGATGGATGAGACAATATCAAACTATATGATTACTAATATAATATAATATTAAATAAAGGATCACACAGACACATACTTGATTAAGTGAATTAAAATATTCTAATTAAGTATAACCTCTTTACTTTATGTTATAATTATATAATAATTATAAACATATTGTTTTATATTGTTTATTTTTGATAAAACTTAAATTTATTACAAAAAAGGTGCTATCATAAATATAAATAAAATTAAGAATAAAAATATCTTATATTTTGGGGGAATTATATGAATAATATAAACCAACCATATTTATAATATATTGAACAAATCAAATGCTACTTGCATAATGTAATTGGCGGTTAGCAGTCGACTTTATATTGTCCACTTATATTTCTTTATTCTTTTAAAGAGTCTCACTTTTATTAATGTTTTATATAAAACATATTGTATTTTATGCATTCCTCTGATGTATTGTTTCAATCGTGATATTCTACTTGAGTATTTGGTTCACTTTTGCAATAATACCTTTTAATATATCATATTTCCGCTAGCAACAACTTACGTAAACCTTACGTCTATAGCAACTTGCACCGTAAGTTGTGCATAAGGTTGTTTATCAAATTTACATTGATAATGGAGCGTAAGTAATTTACTTATGTTTGTAGGAAAATAGGCATAATAAATGAGAACAGAAGAATGCGGCTGGCGAGTCGCGTATACAAGTCTTCTGCAGTCAGTAGAACAAGTAATTTTGCATGTGCTGTTGAATATATTATTTGTTTTCCACTAAAAATATAAAGAACTACATTATATCAAAATAATAATTTTTTTATAAATTCCGATAGTTGACAAAAATCGTACGAGCTTTGCTTTGGAAACATCAGTTTTAACTGCCATTCATTCTTTCAACTCAAAAATATTACAATTCAAATATAATTACACTATTTGCTCTAAATTAAGTTGAAAAGAATAATATGATAAGTTAAAAATATTGATAAAATTAGAATATTATAATTATTAAATAATTACTACGCCATTACTCTATTTTGAAATAAATGTTTCAAAAATTTACCTCGACTGAGGATCGAAACCATAACTTTTGGATTTCATGTCCACTATTATCTTTTCTATTTTATCAATTTATTTAAATTTTCAACAAAAACAATAACAAAAGTTTGGTAAACAAATAACGCTAACAAAAGTTACGTGCTGACAGAGCTTCTACAATCAACAATGATAAAACAAGTAACAATAACAGCTAATAGGGTAAATAAATAACTAATCACACATTCACTCACACTTTCATTCTTCTTTCACTCATACATTCATCCATTTGCTCATTCATTCATACATTCATTCATTCTACCAATTGAGCTACGGAGGTATCTTAATTTTCATTTTTTATGTTCTACAGCCACGTCAAAGGCAATTTTTGAAACATCTATTACATGATATACTTTTACGTATACAGTTGTGTGCATGTTTATGCTAGCAAAATAAATTATATACGAATATTGTAAATAATAATTATTTACTTTTTTTAAATTTTTTTTACGATAAAATTAGAATATTATATTACGATAAAATTAGAATATTATAATTATTTAATAATAATTTAAAAATTATTGATATTATTTCAATTACACAAATCATTAAAATTGTGAATTACATAATTGCATAGATGGACAGACGTTATGAATAATTTTACATTACGTGTCGCGCGGTAGGTACATAAAAGTTGAATTTAGCCACTAAATTAGAACTATTAGGTTTGCCATTAACAAGTTTGTTTAATAAACAAAGATGAGTTATTTTTCTCCTAGTTTGAAGTAATACAATATTCAATCTATTTAACATAGTTCTACAACTATAGATTGTATGTGAGTATCCTAAACAAAATGCAGATATTTTTAGAAATTTATTCTCTTTAAAATTGTGCACTTGCATTTGAGTAATAAGATCCCCAAATAATTTATGCATATTCTAATAATGGTCGAACTAGCAATAAATAGAGTGTTTTGAATTTCGACGTTGAAAATGCGATTTTTAAAATCCAGAACACTCATACTTTTGGCACAGATTTTATGCTCTGTAAATGTTAGCCTTCTAATGAATAAAATACCTAAATCCTTCACTTTTGATTTATAAATTAATTTATTATTCCCAAGATAATAATCACGTTTTGTAATCCTGCGACCAAAAGAAATCTATGCGCACTTTAGTTCTAGTTGTTTAAAATAACATTTCATCAAAGCATCTAAATATTTTTAAAAATTTAAATAATACGAAAGTGTAATAATTGTTTTAAACAATTTCAAAGGAACAAAATCGGCTACATAAATAAGGAAACCCGCAATATAAAAAATAGAATACTACAAACATTGATGTGAATTAGTGTAACAGTAACCCAATAGACTTTGCAAATTTATAATTTAAATTTATACAAAACATATTTTTTTTGTTAGAAAACGTGAACATTAAAAACCATTTGATTCCAATTGTAGCTATTTCATATAATATAAAAACATAAACTTTATTGAAGCCCTTAAAATTTTCCAAAAAATTATTTTTTTTGACTCAATATTTTTCTGAAAACTGAACTAATTTATTCTCAAATTTTATTTTATTTTAATGAAACACAGTTAAGTACTTTTTTTCAAAGAACATAAAAAATTTTGTAAATAATATTTTCCAAAGATTATAAAACCATTTTTTAAAATACGCCAAATTTTCTAATAATAATAAAAACAATTTTGTAACAACCAAAACAGTACTCAAACAAATTCTAATTGAAAATAAAAATAAACTAAAATTTTAAAACTAAAAAACATTTTTTAAGTACCATATTAATTTTTTTCAATAAAAGAGCTGGTAGGGACACAAGCGGTGAACAAATCGGAATGAGTTGGACTGGCGACAAGTACATTCCCTATGTACACTAGTTTATGTATCCGTAAAGCGTAGTGTAATAAGTGGCAGGCTGGCTGTTCACAAATAAAAAATATAACACTGACGCTGACATTTACTTTTGGGATATTTATTTTAGTATATTATTATTTTATAATAAATTACATCAGTACACATAAAAATATGAAGTTCTAATATATATGTAATAAAGCTTTTACTTTTACTGTGTAGAAGCACACTCACATTTTTATAATTGTTTATATTATTATTGCTTAATTTATTAGACTGTGTAACTACAGTTAAAAAAAGTTGGTTGGTTTTTATAGATAGGACTATTTTTATTTAAAATGTAGTTAATTTAATGTGTCAACGTGACGGATTAATTATTAATTATTTAAAAAAATTAGCAAAGTGAGTGCCGCTGTACTCACCAAGAAAGTGTAAACACCTTCAATCACTCACCAACTCACCAAATCAACAACTTACCAACTCAATAACTTGCTAACTTACCAACTCACCAATTCACCAATTTACCAATTCACCAACTTACAAACTTACGAACTCACCAACTTAATAACTTATTAACTTGCCAACTCACCAACTTACCATTTCACCAATTAACCAAATCAACTAACAGACCAACTCACCAATTTTTCTTTTCCAATTTACCAAGTCACCAATCCACCAATTTACCAACTCACCAACTCACCAACTGGCCATCTTACCAACTGACTAATTCACCAACCCACCAATTCATACATGACTTCAAAACGACGACGGTGACGCTGAGATTATCGATGATGGTGACGCTGACGTCACAGCGTGACCCTCTAATTCTCAATTAAACCCCAGCCGCAAGTCGATAGCATAAAAATGCAACAAATTGCTATTGATGTATAACATCTAATGACGGGGTATAACGCCTGTTGCTATGTTCACCATAGTGGCGTCGGGATGGCCAAAGTTTGGGCGCTGTAAATATTATTGACAGTGACTAAGAATATCACCAGTGACAGTGACAATATGAAGCAACAAAATGCAAAGCTTCCTGTGAAAAATGCATGTTGATGTTTCATACCTAACATGCTTCCCCTTTTGTATTTATTTATTATGAACTAAATAATGGTAAATCTATAAAAATTATAAAGAAAACATATTTTGTAATACGTTTAGAGCATTTATTTTTTAAGTTGAGTCGTGCGATAAATCTGAAGCTTGTGAAAATTGTTTCCTAATATACCCTGTATTCAATAATGATTGATAGACGTTTGAACTTTTACCCGTTTATAAATAAAAAATACTAACTTGATATTAAAGAAGCAAATGAATGAGACATTGCAAAAACACTTTGTAGATAAAACATTGATTATTATAATATTGTTTCAAAAGTTCACAAAATAACCTTACTATTATAATATGAAACATATTATCTTTTTTTACTTATCAACAAAATAGTAATGACAGAATTATTTGGGAAAACGATGGACGCGCGTCTATGTTTATAGTTGAAGCATAATTCGCAGGTATGGTTGCCAATATTGTGATATTAAAAAAATTGTGATATTAAAATTATTGAAATACAATATTGAATTTGTGTTAGACTTTGACGCTGTATTCACGAGTAGTGTAATTATTACTGTTATTATTATTATTATTATTATTATTATTATTATTATTATTATTATTATTATTATTACTATTATATTATTGTTTTATGTTGGCGTTTTTATGCAACAAAACGTCAAAAGCTTTTTAGTTTTTAGATAACGTTTAGAAACGCGCGTTACACGTGACAAAAATGTTTGCATACAAAGGGTTTTATGGGATGCATCTTGATGGCTTTGCACTGCATTGAAAATATGTACTGCCATTGAAAATATATAAACTAAAAAATAATTATTTTTAAGTTTAACAGAGCAATGTTGGGCTGAAATTGCACAATTTAAATAATATTAATTTTTGTCAATAACATACCTATTTTGTTAATTAAATTGATATTCTTCTTTTAAAGAATTCCGTATGTTTTAGTTTGATATATGTATTAATAAATATGCATAACAAATATTATGTATATGAAAATTGTATTAATTAGTGCGCAAATATGATAAATAAATAGAATAATACAATTAAATTAATTGATTAAAATAAATATAACAAAATTCTATCAATTTTAAAGAAAATAAAAAGAATATTTTTGTTTGTTTATAAATATAAAGAAAACCGTTTGGTTTAGTGAATGGGCAGTGTGAATAATATAATAATCATAATTTTATTGCTCTAATTTCTTTTTGAAATAGACATACTGTTAACTTTTGTTCATACTGATTTGCTCTTGAATTATTTTAGAAATTTCTTCAGATTTCTCCTTTATTAACTAAATTTACTACAATATAGGTTGCCCAAATATGTCTCCAGTTAAAACAGGGCACCTGGCTGCATATATGTTATTGTATAATTCAAAGGTGGCAAAATGATGACTTCCCATTTGTTATATTTTAAATTTTAGAATTATGCACTGCGACCATAGGAAATAATTTATGTTAGGCCATTAAATGGAAAATTTTACAAATTGTAGTAGCAGGCAAATTTTTGTTTACTAAAAAAAGTGTTTATCCAAACGTCAAACTTCGAAAGTCCACAAAAAATTTTCATGTGCATCATGAGATAAAGAGTTTTTTTTATATTTTGGCTGCTATTGGTTTTATTTATTTATTTTAAATGTACAGAAAAATATTTTGAATAACTTTTGTAGAAAACTTTTTTTACAACTTTTCCAGAAAAAGTGCCACAAACTAAAAAAAATTTTAGGGGGTGTTCTTTTCAATATTTCTTTAACTCACTCGGGATAGGAGCGCTCACAAAGTTTGCAACATTATGAACAACGAACTGCGATCAGGCTCCGATTGCATCTTGCTGGCAAGTACCAATCTATTCATTAAACATATTTTTGTTTTTAGTTTTATTTAATATTATTCTAAACTAAGTCTAATTAAAAATAAGAAAATTACAAAATTAGTATCAGCGTTATTTAATTTAATTCAAATTTATTTATTATAAGAGCTATTGGAAATTGTAAGTATACATACAGTGTAAAATAATAGAAAATATTAAACAATATTGTTTATGTGTGACAATAGAAAAGCATTAGTTTAGAATAATATTAAATAAAAGCAAAAACTTTTTCTAATAAATAGATTGGCACTTGCTAAGGTCTAAGTTAGTCCACTGTTTACTATGTTAGAATTTTGTGCACAAAAACTATTAAAAATTATTAAAGACAATGTAAACTTTCACTGTTCCAAAAATTATTTAAAATTTGCCCTAGAAAAACCAATTACTACCAATGAAATGTTTACTTTATAAATCCCTATGGTGCATGATAGAAAAACGCACTGTATTCGGTACTTTTTGAGCCAGGTTAACTGGATTATATAGCATGCAAAATACATTATGATGATTATGATTCTGATTTCTTTATATGAAATATTTTAGATGCGGCTCCCAAGACTTTCAGTTAGTAACTTTTGCTTTTACTGCAAAAAGTCAGGCCATTATTGAACTATAAGCTTTGCTAATAATTTGCTCTAGTTACTGAGAAGTAGCATCTACACCCTGTGGTAATAAACAGTGTTCTATCGCAAACATTAGTTTATAATAAATTTTATAAAGACTAGTTCCGTTTAAAAACAGTATTTAATAATTATGCATCTGCATAATGATAATTATATCTTTAGAACTATCATTAAAACGCTCATGTTACCTTCTATATGCATATATAAAATGGTGTTATATATTAAAGAAAAGAGAACTGTACGACCCATAGCCAAACTCAAAATTATGCAACTAGTATTTGTAATTTATTCAACTTACAAATGTTTTGCTAATATTATATCAATTTTTAAGAGAAAAATCATACATTTTGAAAAAAAATACATTTTTTTAAAAACACAGATAACTTACTGACATTAGGACCTTTCAAATGATGTGTCACAAGTGGGTTATTCCTTTTAAATTTTTTTAAAGGGGCTTATTGGGGGGGGGGGAGAAAACACGCCAATTGTGCAAAAATTGACAAGTGTTAGTTTTTTTGCCTATTTTAGATTATTTTGAGAAATAATTCTTTCTGACAGCACACTTAAACAGTTTTTAAATAAAAATGGACACCACTGAATTACTGACATGAAGACCTTATAAATGAGG
>JARJEC010057351.1:0-15738 GCA_030264575.1 Tachinus sp. AB-2021 | reverse complement strand
TTTTTAGCAATTTGCTAAATATATACATACATATACACAAAAAATACTAAATACTAAATAAACTAAGAATATTACAAATCAACTTAAAAATATACGTACTTATAAACAATATAATGAATTGGTTAATAGTACAATTGTTTAGATTTTAGGTTTTATCTGTGCAAATAAATGTTCATCTTTCTCTATTCAAGTTGTGGAAATTATATTGTAATTTACTTTACTTCAATTGGGAATATCATTTACTTAACCTTCCAAATATTTTCTTTCATTTAAAAATTACCTGAATGTCTATAATGCTAATAATCTTTAAAAAACTAAAATGATTACACATTACAAAATTCTTAGTTGGACATAAAATTATCTACTTTAATTTAAAAAAATAACTTTTCGATTTTTATGATAATAAGGACAAAGAAAACTATTTTATTTTCACCCCATAAATAATTACTGCATATTTCTGTAGTGTGATATATATATATATATATATATATATATATATATATATATATATATCAATGATAATATTAAATGATAAGTAATTAATATTGAACTAATTTTTAATTTTATTATTGTAACTTAACATTGAGTGGTAACAGGTGGTTCTGTGACCGTTAATAAATGTCTCCCTCTAATATTAGGCATCATAACAACCCCAAAAATTCTTCGTCAAACATTAAGAATTATGAATGAAACTTACGTCTTTTATTGAAGGTAACCCTCCACAAAACTGACTAAAACATCTCGGCACAAGTTGGATGTAGATTTTGTGATTTTTTCTGGTTGAAAATTATGGTTAGGATGGAAGTGATTCCCGGGCTAGTTGTGAGTTTTTCGCGCTGCTTTCAGCTTTACTAACGGCCAACGTCAACGGACTAGGAATTTTTTCCTCTCGGTCTCACTCGCATCACGCCTCTCACTCTCGCTTTTTTAGTTGAGTGGCCTCCATCAGCTGATGACACACATGATTTTGTTGTCAACCGTTTATAAGCCATATTATGTTGCCAAATATTGAATAATAATAACAATATTAACAAAAAAATTTAATTATGTCTTTATTTACAAACAGGAACAATCTCAAATATAACAAGAATGCGGCTTTTAAAATAATCTAATTTCTAGTGAATACTAACGAAACTTGATTCAATTTTAATCATTTATTATTTATGTATAAAACTACAATTTATTTTATATTTATTATAAGAAAATTATAAATACATCCGTTTTTGCTGCTACAACAAAATAGGAACCAAATTTGAATTTTTTTGTTGGGAAATGTGGGGAATAAATTACCAACCTCGTGGTGTAAAGCAACAGTTAGCTCGCACAACGCTATAGTGATTACCCAGCCAACTGAGAACGTCATATTTACGTCATTTTTTGGTCATGGTTTACGACATTATTACCTAAAACATGACGTAAATGTAGACTAAATAAGGACCATAGCCGTCGCCTAGTAACGTGAAATTGACGTAACTTAATTACGTGAAAGTAACGTTAGTTGTTGATGTAAAATAAACGCACCAGCTAGATATCGTTTATATTTTAGAGTACTTTATTACTTTCATTTATTATTTAACGTCAGTTTATTTCTGTTCATTTTTTGAGACTACCCAGCCTGCAAAGACACGTGATTATTTGGTAATAGTTTACGTCATTATGATCTAAAATATGACGACAAAAATATGAAAATATTGACGTAAACATGACGTTAGTTATTGATGTAAAATTTACATGCTGTTATATTTTTAATAAACTTTTATCAAAACTTTTAACCAATAAATTAAATTAGCATTAATTATAAACACTTCAATAGATGGCGTTTACATTTTAGAGTATAGTGACTTATTTAGCAGCTGCATTATGATAAACATATACATGCAGGCTTACATGTTCTTCTTTTAACTAATTCCACGTAGATTGATATTGAATATCCGAAGTTATCTTATCTTAACTTAATTTTTTAGACAACTACGTACTGCTAACAATAGAAATATTGCTATTATGATCATCATTAAACACAACGTCATGCCAAACAAAAGCAAGTAAGGTTAGTTTAGGCAAAAACGTGTACATTGTGATTGTGGTGGCGTGTGCACAAGATAGTAACGGCAGAAATAAGATCAATATGACGTTTTAAAAATGACATAAAAATACGTTACTATGACATCGAAAATGAGACGTCATTTGTTCGTCTAAAAATGATGTTATCTATTAATCATATGATGTCATGTTATTTTCATAAATATCACCAAAAAATTACGCGATTTTGACGTGACTCTCTTGGCTGGGTAATCACCGACGCCAGAAATTATATAATAATAAATAATTCCAACCTGAATTATTGGTTTCTTTAATGTGTACGCAACATGTAGATAATACACAAAACCTACATCAGTTTGTCTTCCTATCCGAAAGGTGTGCTCAACACGACTTTTTCTTAACCCAAAAACTGCAACCCTCCAAGTAAGGGCTACCCGTATATGGTACCCATGGAACAACAGTCAACTAACCACTGAGCCACCTGGGCGGACATGAATATCCAACGTTATTTCGTGATAACTTAATTTTTCCTCTAACCATTGCTAACAATAGCAATATTGCTCAAATGCCATAATAAGTGAGGTTAGTTTTGACGCTTAAATCATGAAAACGGATGAACTGTGTGCATACGCTACGTGCACAATATAATAACTTCAAAGACTAATAGAAACGCGCGCACGGCGTATTTGACGTAAAACGTACAATATGACGTTGAAATTATTACGTCTTAAAAATGACACAAAACACATCACTATTACGTCAAAAATGAGAAGTCATTTGTTTGACTAATAATATCGTCTATTAATTAAACTCATTTATTGGTCATTTGACGTTATATTTTTTACGTCATTATGGCTTAAAACATGACGTAACAAAAATATGTCAAGGAACAAGGCCGTCACCTAGAAACGTGAAATTCACGTAACTTAATAACGTAAAAATGACGTCAGTTATTTAAGTAAAATTTTATTCGTTTAGAAATTACGTTTATTAGACGGCATCTATTGGTCATATCACGTTATATTCACGGCCATCACAAAAAAATTACGTAAATATAACGTGACTCGCTGGTTGGCTGGAGAGCCACCTGCTTGTTTTAATATAAAATCTATTTTGGAAATAATTGTAAAAAAATATTAAAACTAATAGCTTTGATTATATCCATCTATCAGACACGTTATATTTTTATCATACTTTAAGTCATTATGATTTAAAACATGACGACATAAATACGAAAATATATCTTAATATAATAGACTTAATAAGTCATTTAGAAACGTGAAATGACGTAAAATAGTCCTGCTGGTATTACTTCAATAAACTTTCATATAGTGTCCATAATTGATCACCATTATTATAAATACATTATTAGTTGATGTTTAAATAATGGAGATTTGCGACTTATCTTCAATATATCTTGTTCTTTTAAGTAATTCTTAAAAATGTCTTAAACATTTATAGAACTCTACTCTACTGCTATTGTCAGTAAAAATCAATGATTTTCACTGAAAATAAAACAGCCGACTAGCTGAGTCCCACGTAATTTTAAGTATTCTTATTCGTGGCTAGTATACGATACCTCGCCTCAACACAAAAAATTTTTGATTTAGGATCCAGCAGCATCACTAGTAATCATAAATTTAAGAACACTTCCAGCATATTATGCCCTATAATATGATCACTTTCACAGTCTTCTGAAAAATAATTAATATAAAAGAGAAATAGTATTATTTATTCATACATTTATTAAAGTGTTATATAATACTATATATTAATGTTACATTTATTCAGTTAAATTAAATATCGGCAATCTCTTCCTCATCTCCACCAATCGCTTTCCAAAATGCAGTAACCATTTGCTCGGCGCATTGCTTCCTTTCTCTCATCGGCAACGATTGTATACTGTCCTTCATCAGATGAAGCTGATTAAACAATTCGGAAAAATCATCAGCCCCTTGATCCGTCAAAATTTCATTAACATCACAGACAGATTCAGATTTAGGTACATTTTTCTTTTCGTCAATCATCACTAAATTGGACCACATGTGAGCTTGTAGCGCCTCAATAATACGCTCAACGCCTACCTTTTCTTCAATTAAATTATCTTCTTCGATTTCCACCTTGGCCGGATACAATTCTATAAATTCAAATCCCCTTTTTAAACACCATTCGATTGCGTCGACTTTTGGTACTTTGGTGCCGCCATCGCAATAATTTGAGATTAACAGTTTTACATCTGGGTCGCAATCGGTTTGTATTGACTCCCATAGTTGGAGATCATCTAGGCCGGAAATTTTATTGCTATCCATGTGGATGATAAGCGCCTCGACGTTGTTATTAAAATCATCGTTGCGATTTATATCGTCCTCCGTTATACCTATTAAGTCAATCTCCGCAGTGTAATACTTTGTTTCTAATTTCCATGGATGTGTTGTTACTTTTGGGGATGATGGATTTTCTTGTGGTGTTTGTTTGGTTATTAACTTTATTATTGACTTTGGTTTTGTGTTGCTACTACTTACTATTAGGACACAGGGTTTAGTATTCATCTTGTTTGATGTTTGTTGTTAAAATGAATTAAAAAATTATCCAAAACATGCCATTTTTATAGAAAAGTTTTGAGATCAGAAATTCGATAATTACATTGTTGCCAATTTTAATGAAAACGCTTAATCCATAATCCACCTGTTAATCGAACAAACTCGTCTGAAATTAGCTGATTAACTTTAAGAAGGAGGGGAATATGGTTCTATCGCTATATACAGAGCTCATAAAATATAACGTCAATCAAAATATTTGCCGTTTTTGAAAAACTAACTAAATTCTTAGCCAGAAATCATTGATAGTGTGTGTTTAATTAAATTAATTTGGATCATTTAATTTAAAAGAATCAAGTATATTTTAATATAAGGGCAGCTATGAATTGAGACAATTGAATAAACCAAAAAAAATTCACAATTATTACTGTCAGATTACAGCAACATATTTATACATATCTTATACATTAGTTATTATGGCAAATCGAAAACCGAAATATGTAGATGCAGTTGTCACAGCAATTACCGAATTAAATGAAAAGACGGGTTCCTCCGTGAAAAAAATTATGAGCAAAGTGCAAACAAATTTGGTCACGTTCAATTCAAAACCTAAACGAAATATTGTTATGGATATCCACAAAGCTATTGCACACGGCATTGAAAGTGGACTCATCAAACAAAAAGCCGGAAGAGTATCATTAGGCGTTCCCGAAAAAGTAAGAAAGGTTAGCAAAAAACCAAAAACAAAAAAATTAAGATTCTTGCTTTCCAATCGCGGAAGTCACCAAAACAAAAAAGTTAATAGAACTGCACTAAAATCTGTTAGAAGGAAAAAGACCGCGAAACGCAAGAAGACAAAAAAGAGCATAAAGTTAATGAATCTGAAATCAGCCGGATTAGAAAATAATGATGAATTAATACAGAACCACATGAATGTTGAGCCACCGATGGAAACAGGTTTGCTTTTTTAAATATTTTGATGTTTTATTAATTTTAATTTTAACACAAGGTACTGTTGATGGAATTACTGAAACTCCACAACCAAATCCACCTGAAGATTGTGAAACTCCAGATTGCTTGTGTAATATGGCAGAGGAACCAATAGAACATAATGAGTATTATACATAATTTATAATTGGTCTTATACATCTATATTTATTTTTATTAATGTTTTGGTTTGTATTTACTTTGATACATTAAACATATAAAGATTTGTAATCTGATTAGTATTTTTTAAACTAAAAGCTTTCATAGCAAGGCAGGAAGTGCTAATATAAATAAAATAGTACTCAAGCAGAAACACTTTCATGGTAAGAAACAGGGTGTCAGCCAATTGAAATTATTAGCAGTGCACGTGTAAAAGATATAGAAATAGATATGTAAGCAAACTGGTATTGGTTTGAGTACGGGTTTACTACTATTACAAATCCAGTATCTAATAGTATTGTAAGTAAAAGTAAAAGAAAAAAAATTAAAAAAATACGACGTGTATTCCTCATTGGCGCAACTTTACAGAACCTAAATTATTGTTGCCAATAATTGTTATTGCTTGCTCAATTTGTTAAAATGGACACACATAAATTTTACAACTTCTTTTCAAAAAGTTGCTTTGCTCTTGCCCCTGTATACCTATACTAATATTACTTGTTTTGAAATTTTTATACAAACTGATTAGTAATTTTTCTTTTTTTGATACTACGGATAACAACGCACAATAAAAATATAAAATGAATTTATAAACAAAAATGTTTCTAAAATGTACTTAGACACTTTTTTCTTTTTAGTTATAAAGCCATATAAATCGCCCTTAACAGTTAACAAAGCTTTTTAAATACCCAGGGGTAGTAATCGGAACGGACTTTAATATTAGCTGGTATGTTATTCATAAATTGTGATAAGAGCGAGTTTGGGTGCGTTTATGTTAACCGATTTGCAATAAATGCAACGATGAAAGTGTAGTTCAGAATACTAATATACTGTATTGCAAAAAAAAACAATGATAACTATTGATTAATAGTTGCGCCTTCCTCTTATCGCTTGACCAGCAAAACTGGCGAGATTCCCAATATAAGCAGGTTTATGCATTTCACGGTATTAATTATTTGTGCTATGCTTTTATTGTCTTTGTGTTGCTCATTGATGCTCCAACATGAATGAACCTTCACATAAATTAGCTTACTTGACGTACCTACTCCAAATCTAGGCATGCCAGAGCAAGCATCAAAAGAGTAATAAAATCATGCTTTAATTATAGCATCTGTTACAAGTTGTATAAAAATATGTTAAAAATGCAGAAAAAAAGCCTTTGGGCGGGGCTTATTGAATGGTTGGTATTGAATAAAGTAATATCCAATACAAGTTAACAACAAAAAGGAACAAAATTTCATACCTAGCCAGAACTCCATAGCTATCGGAATGGAGCATAAAAAGCGGTGAAAAGTGAGGTACTTTGCAATCTAATTCCTTACATGGGACGGGTTGATTTGACTTGTAACTTAAAAGAACAAACATGCTACTGATGGGTGCATGCATTGGGTATAAATGAACACTTCAAATCACATAAATATGCTGTGAGACTGGTGGTTGACCATCAGAAAAAAGCATATTAGTAAAATCTACTTTTTCATTCAATTTGCATATAAAGGCCTACTGTTAAAATTTTTGACGTCAATAGTTAAAAAACATCCACAGCTCCATTTGCCAACAACTTAGCTTAGCGGCTGGGTGCGTTAATATATTCTAAATTATTTTTCTAGTATTTAGTAACAAATAATGATTCGGCCATACGCCAAACTATTGGTGGAAAGGAGCAATATGTTTTTGTTATATATAAGAATAAAATTGGTAATTTGTATGCGCATACGCTTAATAACCATTCTCATCAACTTCACTTGATTGGATTTTAAATATTGATTAATTTGACTTTCCTGTCATTTATTCTTAATATTTTTTTAGGTTATTGTAATAAAATAAAACAAACTTTTAAACAAAAATGAATTTCATCACACGTTCCGGTTTATTTCAATTAAACAAGCAATCTTAAGGTACTTTAGTTCTATGCCTCAAGAAGTTAAAAACTTGGAAGAGAATAACAAAGTTGTAGGATTCATGAACGGTGTTCCCGATGAACCGAGATGTGTATTTAGTAAGGTATACAATATCAATTCCGTTAGATATAATTGGATTCAACTAGTCGGTTAGATGGAAACCCGGCATAAGTTACTTGATTTGCAAGAACAAAATTGGTAATTTGTATGCGCATACGTTCAATATCCATTCTCATCAACTTCACTCGATTGGATTTTAAATATTGATTATTTTGACTTTCCTGTCATTTATGCTTAACAAATTTTTAGGTTATTGTAATAAAATAAAACAAACTTTTAAACAAAAATGAATTTCATCACACGTTCGGGTTTATTTCAATTAAACAGGCAAACCTTAAGATACTTTAGTTCTAAGCCTGAAGAAATTAAAAAATTGGTAGAGAATAACAAAGTCGTAGTCTTCATGAAAGGTGTTCCCGATGAACCGAGATGTGGATTTAGTAATGCTGTGGTACAAATAATGAGAATGCATGGTGTCAAATATGATGCTCATAATGTACTCAATGATGAAAATTTGCGACAGGGTAATTATATAACAATAAATTGCATATTTTTTCATTCAATTATGCTTCTTCAAAGAAATTATAAAAATGAATACTGTACAATATTAAATTATAATTTTTAAAATGATTATTATTAATTTATGTTATGTTAGGTATAAAGGATTTTTCCAATTGGCCCACGATCCCGCAAGTTTATATCAACGGTGAATTTGTTGGTGGTTGTGATATTCTTTTACAAATGCATCAATCGGGAGATCTTATAGAAGAATTCCAGAAAGCAGGCATTAAAAGTGCTCTGTTAGATGAGAAGAAAACTGAGGCTTGAAATGTATAGTTTTTTGTGATGTAAATAGAATATTGTTTTTGTTATTGATTTAAGGTTAGTAAATAAAAATAGAAGAAATATTTTTTCCAATTCCAATCAATTCTTGATAAGCATTTTGCATTTTACATATTAAATAATATTTATTTTAATGATGATATATATCATTATTAAAATAAAAACTTTACAAAAAATATGAATGAAAAGTTAACAGCTACGCTTTGTTGTAGAATTAATATAAAGCAAATAAAAATGGAAACGATATTCTACAATACAAAAAACTTTTATCCAACAAAAACACTTTGCTTTATCTCTTCTGTTAAGCTATTTTTTGTGAATAAATTTTGCCTTAATTCACTTATACCATAGTCATTAGGTATACCAATTGAATCATTAATTTTAAACAGCACAAGTAAAAATAAATAATTTTTCTGTAAGAAAAGAAATATTTTGTATTAAAAGTATTTTACTCGCTATTGATTAGTACAATCTTACTCTAAAAAGCAGTGGAGAGGTGATTAATTACTTACTTTATTTTACCAGCTAGCCGGGAATGAATTTTTCCAGCTAGCTGTCACTGTCTCTCCATCAAATAATGACACCGTTTTGGTTATAAAATATCTGATTTTTTTAAACAAGTTACAGAAAATACTTACATTTGTTCAAAACAAAATGAGAAACAACGAACTACTTAACATTGCTAACATTAATGCATACATTTACTGCTTTAAATAATATGTACAACACCCAGTGGTGTGCAATATGGATACTTTTGATTATCGAATACTAATCGATACTTTTATGAGTACTCGATACTGTTACTTTTCCATTAAAAGAAAAATTGTGAATTTGTATTTTAAATGATAAATAAAATACATAGCTAATAGCCATCTTTCTGTATTAAGTTAATATATTGATGGTCATTTCTCAATTAAAAGTTAAATCTATTGTGCAACTATCTATAATGAATAAAATACACTGCCAAGCGTCGCAATAATTGTTTTGTGTCACTGTATATTACCCTAGTACCCGACTGCTGGCCGTCTTTAAGTTGGTATCAGACAAGAGTATCGAAATGATGAATGTATCTGGTATCAACTCGGCCCGTCGTATGTAATTACTTTCAGTATTCGTTACCGAAATCGATCTTTGCTACTACTACTACTACCAGCAATCGTTACTCTGCATTGCACAGACAGTATTCGATAATTTTTAATTCGGAGTAATGGGTACAAAGTATTTGATACTTACTTTTTGCACACCACTATACCCCACATTAAAATTTTGTTCAGAACATTTTTAATTGTCTAATTTTGTAATTTAATTCAATTAAAGTAGCCGCTACAGTAAATATGTATATGTACCTTAGTACAACCTGCCGCGTAGCAACAGTCGCACAGATCTCGTTATTTTAAAATTATAATAAATAATATAGTATAATAAAAATCAATTGATTGTGAGTAAAATAGTATGCATACTTCACGGTGATGATCATTCCAGCTACGAGCTTTGCTTGCCCTCAGCGTTACACACCTCGGGCATCTACCTAGCTCTTTGCTGTAAGGACCAACATTCCTGCTCGGTATGTAACATACTATTGTTTAAATAAAAATTAATAAATCCGTGTAATAAAAATAAAATTTGTAGAAAATTGACTTAAGTGGTTTTTGAAGTGAACGATTTAATTTTAATCATCCCAATATTTTATTTATGTTGTGTAATGTTGGTTGCATACATTTATGTGACTACTGCTACTAAATTTGAGATTGCACAAAATATCCAATTTGTTTGAATACAAAATAAAAACAATTTTATGAAAATAACTTTTAATTATCAAAATAACATGAGATCCAATATAAATAAATCAAAATTTAAGATCCATTTTGTACGCCCCTGCTACAATAATCGGCACGTGTAGCAGCTACATATTCATCAACGAGTTCTTGAATAACTTCTCTACTCAAATCCAACTCATCCAAATTATCTTTAAACATCTCTTCCTTTTTAAACTGTTCCAAAAAAGCTTCACGCCGCCTCAATTTATCATATTGCTGTAGAACACGATCAAACATCTAAAAATAATTTTATTATTTAAAGTAAAAACATATTTTTTTTAATGACAAATAACCAACCGAACTTATATTAGTATGATTAGCTAACATCAAACCAGAAACTCTATGAGCGGTTTGAATATACGGCGACTTTCTTGACAAAGCTACTTGAATACTAGCCGGACCCCAAGGTATAAACGAAGCCATTTTTCGCTCTCTTATTCTCTGCAAAGATTTGTGAACCTGAGTCGGATCGACTTCTCCCTGCATGAAAAATTGCTATCGTTAAATCTTTTCAAATAAAATTATTTTTTATTAAATACCTGAATTATGTTTAAAATTGATATAAAACAATGATGCGAATTGCGATCTAAATTAGTGGAAACCATCATATTTTTCGGCTGTAATAATCTTCGCATGACGTCTAATACTGTTGTTTTACGTACACTGACTTCATCGGTATCCGTCGATAAAGGTGTATAGCCGGTCATTAGGAAATGAAGTCTGGGTGTAGGAATCAATGGTGCTAATAATCCCATTAAATCGTTATTCATGTACGAAGGATATCTTAAAGTTGCCGTTGATACTGACATGATCGTACTAACTAGAGAGTTTATTTGTGTAAATGTGGGGTTCTGTATGTGCAATCTATCAGCAGCTATGCGATTCAATGCTGTGTTATCCAATACGACAACAGAATCTGCAGATTCCGCAAGGCGTTTGAGGGTTAGAAGGGAGTTGTATGGTTGGACTACTACGTCACTAAAAGTTAAATTATTAAAAATGTAAATTTGAAATTAAAAAAAAAATAGTTCATGGATTTTCCTTACTACAATTTATTATTTTAATAATAAATGACTAGTTTCGAAAATGTTAGCTAGAAAATGACATAACATGTGCTTATAAAAAATAAAAAGTTGGAGTAAGGAAAATCATTCAACATTTATTATTGTTCACTCCAAATCAACAGGTAAAATAAAGTTGATCATTTATGCTTGTTGAATATCGTTACCTATCCATAATAATTCCTTATTATTGGCCAGACTTTAATACCAACCTAATTTCATCTTGATTTGGAAATACACTATAAGTTTGTACAAGCTTCTTTGGAAACCGATCCGACAACTTTTCCAATATATTCGAACCCATACCTGATCCAGTTCCGCCAGCAATTGAATGGCATAAAACAAACCCCTATAAATAAGCAATTAAAATGTATACAAATTAAATCGTAAATAATATACCTCAAGACTATCGGATCCATCCGCCTCACGATCAATAATATCAAAAATTTCCTCATTCAATTTCTCCCCCTGAGAAAATCCGCTAGCCCAATTATTACCAGCACCTCCACCATTCTTCGATAAAAATATATTCTCTTGATTATACAATCTCGAATATGGGGAATTCATAATAGAATTGATTACACGAGGTTCTAAATCCATGAGAACTGCTCGTGGTATATAGTGATCATCATCAGCCTGATAGAAAAATACATCTTTACGATCAATACCATCTGTTGCGAAATCTTCAAGTACACCCTCAGGATTGATGCCGTGTTCGGCACATAATCGTTTCCAAAACTCAAATCCGACTAAAAATAAATTATTAATATATTTATTTTGTTATTCTAATTCAACTCACTTTGATTTCCACATTGGCCCAGTTGTAATGTTATCATTTCACAAGGCATCTTTTAAAGATTTTTTTCTTATACAATTTCAACAATTCTTTATATTTATAAAAGGTAAATACTCTAATTTAACCTTACTGAACTTGTATTTCAATTAAATGAATAATCTTGATGATAAATATATTATATTATAATTATTTAATAATAATTTCGTTTCATATTAATGAATTGTTTCAAATTGAGTTACTTATAAATCGGTTGGTCGTTATTTTAGTTTTACAATTTGAAAAAACAGGTGTTGTAAGTTATCTTCAAGTTAGTTTCTTACATTTGTGACTACTTTCAACATATTTTGTCTATACAGGGTCGAGTCATATACAGGGTGTCTATAAATGTCTGTTTTTTTTCTTTAATGCATTATTTAACGGGGGCCAATGTATGTCCTCTTTTTGACAATAATTTAGGAAGACCAACTTGAATTAAAGGAAACTTTAATGTGCACGCAACATCTAGACAGTAAGTAAGTACACGGGACCTACATACAGTTTTCTTCCTATCCAAAATCTATTTTTTAATCGTGAAACAATGCTCGGTTATATAGATGTATACAAAATTAGCAGAGTGGCTGGCCTCTTGTGTTGAATCTGTAAGTAATGCTTTGGGAAAAACATTGTAATATGTCACTATCAAACGCCAGTCAGAAACAGAATCTCTTGCAGTTAGTTGCTGGAAAGTAAGACTCGGTTAAAAACGTCAGAATCGACGTACGTAACTAATGGTATTTCATTCTGATACGTTAACATTAGGCACGCGAACAAACATAGAATACGCTATTCTTAGTTCGAAAAACGATATTCACTTGTCAACGGCATATATACATGTTTATTCTTTAAAACTGCTGATCACTTGACACTGATTGACACTAATAACACTAAAAACCCACGAGTGATTTTGATGTCCTTATTTCAGTTTCTCAATAGCATTATAATATATTATTCTTCATATTGCCAGTGACATAATGACAAACCACGTGAGGTTTGTGTGCTAGACATATTAGTGACAAACAATATTATGAATGACAGTGACAAAATGCTTGGCGGTCCTAAGGAGAGTTCCTCACATTATAGTTATTTTAAACTTACTCATTCACAGTAACGTCGTAGGCACGCCACATAAATATGTACATTAGTATGTGATTTCAGACCACTGACGGTGACGGTAATGGTGATGGGGACGCCGACGTTATCGCGTGACGGTCAATTTTCAAATAAACCCCATCAGCAGAGCAATAGCATAGATGTTTACACATCAAAATTGTTAAGAATGTCAGTATTCTCAGTAAATACAATGAAGTATACTATTTAAAGAACTGTGTAGTACTTCACTTCAATAGTTCACAGTAGCGCCACCCATTAGGTTGTCCTGCAAATAAAAGTCTTACGGACGGACGGACATTCCTTACATCCACTTTTTTGCATTTCTCGACGTTTTATGTTATTTTAAGATGTTCGAGCTAAAACAAATTTTTCAGTCAGGACGATTACCAAAGTCCCCTTTCCTATTTTTCCTAAGAATTGAATGTGGGAAACTAATAGCACAAAAACGTACAGCTTCTTGTAAAAAGTTAAGTTTGATAAATTTCAAATATACCACTTCCTTTTTTTTACTGGCACATAGAATGAAGTGGTTTATCTACCGTACAGTGATTAGAGGGTTATCTTATTTTGCTTCACAATAGTTGGTTGTCTTTTTGTCATAACAGACAAATGCTTTTTGGTAAAGCTTTACTGTATGGATGACCCTGGTGACAGATGACTCGAATCTTTTCTTGCGTTTTTTGTGTTACGGCTTTATATTATCCATTCGCTGAGGATCTTCTCGCAGAAGTAAAAAATCTAGCCATCATTGTGTTATAAAATGTAGATAATAACTATTAGTTAGTTTTTTTTGTAAAAATAACTAGTGGTGCATCCACATATGTAAATAAGAACTATGTTCAACAAATATGTAATAAATAACAAAAAATGTTTCTTTAAATATCTTACCTTAGTGACAATTTTTAAAAACACTGTAAAATATCATTGACATTAACAACTCTCCCTGGTGATTGGAACCGATTAATTTTCTTTGGCATAACATAGCCAACCTGCAAATCGTTCTATTACCGCTCTTCTACGTACCATACAGTTTTTTTTACTAGGTAAAGATTAAACAGGAAACATACTACAATTGAAAATTTAAAATCGAACTAAATGGCGTACGGTATGGGAACCACCTTTTCCGTTTCTTAGCACTAAAGTTCTTTCGTTTCGTATTTTATGCTGCAGATGTCCAAAATACGCCCACCACAAAGATTTCTGAAAACCTATCCCCACGGCACTATAAATTTCTTGATCACTTGCAATAATTGCAAGAAAAGACATTACAATACCTACAATTGTTGCCGATACTATAAAACGTATAAAGCAACTATGTACAAGCCTCAAAATCGGGACCTCCCCCCCCAGAGCCACCGCGATCCCTTTTTTTCACACAAGCAAGAAGAAGCTCACAGCCAAAACTTAGAAAAATTTTAAATTATTAGCCTGATTTTCAGAACGTATTAAAAAATATTCAGAGTTATTATTTCTGGAAAACCATCTCTTTGGCAGCTGCCCAACTACTCAAAAATGGATAGAAAAATCCACAGAAAAACTCTCCGAGTGGCACTATGTTTCGTAAACAGACATTAACTTAAGCAGTTCATGCATGCACAGTAACTAGACATTATTCCAGCTTTAGAGATTTTTCTTCCAGATTCAGTCTTTTGCTATGGAACATATTTGTGTAAGAAATTGGCATTGGCAATAGGATGGTATTCTCATAAAGAGGACATTAAACCAATCCACCGTTAAAGTAGTATCCGCATATCTACACGCAAATAAAGCCGTTGATTCTCGCTAATTTAGCTTGGAAATGCTACTAAAGAAGTCAACACAGACGTTGCTAGAGCTGTGCAAGCATTACCCTCCTGAGAAAGTTCCTTCAAAGACTCGCCTCAGTGAAAGTCCGCCTGTGACTAACATCAAATCACCTGTTGAATATTACGCAAGTTCAGAACAAGGACGTACACGGTTGAGGGACAGATCCAAAAACAGAATGGCCCATTTTAAATTCTACTGAACTTTGTCCCAATGTTTCGTTCTATCTTAATCACAATTCAGTATTGTAGCTAGCAAAGACACGTCATTCGGTTATAGTTTGTAATATTTTGTATTATTTTATTGTAATATTTATCACATAAATATTACAATAAAAACTGACGTCAGTTGGTGACGTAAAACAAGCGTGCTGGGTATTTTTTCTGTTGAAATTGTAATAATCATGGCATCCGTTAGATGGCGCATCACGTCAAAAATATGCATACAATAATATGAAAGAAAGATAGGAGTGTTGCCGAAGAAGTACGAGGGTGAACACGTCGCGAATAATAGATAAAAACTTGAATCTATAATTATCCGATTAATCCTTTAATCAAATGATAATCAAATGTTACTAACTTATAA
>JARJEC010057221.1:0-10052 GCA_030264575.1 Tachinus sp. AB-2021 | reverse complement strand
TGATAATTTGCAACTAGATCTAAACGCGATTTGGTGATTTTGTTTTCTAAGAATGCGCGCTATTTTGTCTGTGGTTTTACCAAAATAAGTTAATTTTATAAATGAATTTTTATTTAAATTTTCCGTCGTTGGGTAAATATGAGTCATCGTCTCTTGATATTGTTTCTTGTTTATTAAATTTTGAATAAGTTTAGTTGGAAATCCGTTATTTTTTGCGATGGACATTATTGTGTTAAGTTCTGTTGTGGGATTATATTTTGATAAAAATTTTAAAAAAGCTCTTTGGACTATGGAATGATATGCTGCTAGTTTATGTGACATTGGGTGATTGGAGTTAAAGGAAATGGTTGAGTTAACATTTGTCGGTTTTCTAAAAATGTTGAACTCAATTTTATTGTCCTTGTGGATTAATGTTAAGTCTAGGAAATTAATTTGACTATTTTGTTCTAACTCTATCGTGAATTTGATTTTGGGATGTATGTTATTAATTAAATTTAGAAATTGGTCCAGTTGACGTGAAGTACCAGTAAAACATGCTATTATGTCATTCACATATCGGTACCAAAATAAGATATATTTTTTAGTCAAATTTAAATTCAAGATTTTTTCCTCGATTAGGAACATGAATATATCTGCTAACAAGGGGCTCAGAGGAGAAGCCATTGCCAATCCTGTTGGTTGATGGTAAAATGTATTGTCAAATTGAAAATAATTTCGATTTAAACACATTTGAAACGCGTTTTGAAGTACCGCTTTAGTAATGGGGTCGATATTGATTTTATCTAGAATATCTTAAATAATTTTGAGGCACTCATCTGTTGGGATATTGGAAAACATATTTGTGACGTCAAATGATACAAGTTTAGATTTTTTGGGACTGGATATGGACTTTAGTGTGTTACAAAGAATTTTGAAATAAACTTTTTGTGTTTTTTACAAAAGGGAATTTAGTTTGATTGCTTATTTCTGTGAAGGACTATTAATGTAGGAAACTACCTATTTAATTAGGAGGTCTGTTTTATGTGTTTTATTAAACTATAAAAGTCTTGTGGCAAGTGGATTTTTATTAATGATTTGAAATTTTTCAAATTTTGATAAGATAACATTTGTATTTTTTAATCACTCTTTTATTTCTGATAATTTGCTGTAGGATCTTTCTTTAAGAGAAATAAATTTTCGGAATTGATGAATTTATTAAATTTGTCTATGCATTGATTTTTATTTAAATTGACAATTGAATTAGATTATCTGCTTTTGTAACTATTAAAGAATCAAGGCAAATTTTTGATTTAATTGATTTAATTATTGAAAAGTCTACTGGAGGTATTTTGGAATGCAAGTCAATTAAGTTTGATATATGTGCTCTGGGGATCAGTTGATCTTGGGTCTTTTTTAAAGCTAATTCTGATTCTACGACCATTAATATTTTTTTTGATTTTATATTAATATATGGGCTGTAATTGGGATTTTGGGATAGAAAGTTTTGTTCTGTCTCATTAAATATTATTTTGGACAAATTAATAAATTTAGGAGTTAACGTCAAATTATTTGCTTGTTTACAAATGAATGACTAACTTCTTTTTTTGAATAATGATTTTTTTTTGAATAATTTGAATGAATTTTTTTTGAATAATTTAACATTATTTCTAACAAAGTCATCTAATATGTCAAATTGAACGGAATATAATTTAAAAGTCAGTTCCGAATGCAATACTTTAATATAGTGTTGGATTACGTTTCTTTTTGTCGATGACTGGTGACTGATTTCTTCTCTAATCCACTTTAACTTGGATGCTTTCTCTGCCAATTTCGCTGCTGGTGTTGTGGCACGGGTTCTAATATTTACATAATTTGAAAAAACCTTATTACGCAGACTGTTTATTTAACCAATATCTTGAGACGTTGATCTGCATTTCTTCTGTAACTTGTTGTATAACTCAGTTGATCTCTCGTGTTATACGTCCTTTTCTATCGTTGCGAAAAAAACACCTTCCATAGGTCACGCCTAGGTTGAGGACTACTGTATGCACTATGTAAGTATGTTTAGAAAATGTTGCTTCGGGTTTGGCTTGAGAAATTGTGTTTTATTTTTTTAATATTAAAATAAGAATATATTAAAATATTAAAAAATTTAATACCGGTTAAACCACAAACTTAATAATAAACTAAGGAACGGTTATTGCTCTATTTTAAATTTTTTTAAAATTTCAACCGCTGGTATTGCATATCTAGTACGCCTGAAGTCGTATATTTGCAAAAGTTAAGCAACGTTAGCCGCGGTCAGCATTCGGATGGGCGAGGCTCGCCTACCGGTACCATTTGCCAATAGGAAACAATTAATGGCTCTCGATATCGGAGGCAAGTTTCAAGTAACAAGCTTGAACATCACACTCAACATTAACACGGCTGAAGAACTACGAGGTCGACGGCTAGTTGGGTAATATCGAACAAATACAAATACTATTTCATTTCAATAAAATTTCCGTCGCGTTATTTACATTTCATCATTTTGTTAGTATTTTTATCTGACATCTTTCAGTTTTGAATATACATTATATTTGATTTTATGATTTTAAATTAATTGGTTTTTTAATTATTTTTAAAATTTTTGTTTTGATTTTTCAATATGAAGTAACCATTTAATGTTTTCTAAATTTTTTTATAACTTTTAAAAACATCATTGTCTTTAATTAAGTATTGTCTTGCAATAATTTGACTTTCTCTATTGTTCATATTTTAAAAAAATCTAATATTTTCATTTTTGGCTAATTGTTTTCTAAGATGTTAAGCGAGTTTCCAAATTTTGAAATTAAATTATTATTAAATAAGACCAAAAATCTCTGAAAAACATTATTTTGTTTTTTTTTTAGTATTTCTGTTAGATTCAATTCAAATAAATTCTAATAATGATTATGTACGCTAAATACTGTTAGCTGATTTAATTATTATTATTATTTATTGTTTGATTATTTATAATAGATTTTATGCAATATTTATTTTTAGAAATTCAAATAATTTCGAAAAGAGTTCAGAACAAACGCAGCATATTGAAATAGTTTTAATTACTTATCGTTTTATTATAGTAATGTATTTTTAGAAATAAGGGAACTTGAATTAAAATATTTAAAGGGACGTAAATACTTAGACGCCTTGTGCGTTTATTTTTGGGCGACCACACCTGTCCTCATATCTATACTAACATTTGCCACCTACATTTTAATGGGCCATCAATTAACAGCGGCTACTGTATTTACTAGTATTGCCCTTCTAAATATGCTAATTGGACCTTTAAATGCGTTCCCTTGGGTGTTAAACGGTATGACCGAGGCATGGGTGTCCCTGAAGAGAATACAAAGGTTGATAAATGTGAGTTTCGGTGTTCTTAATCAAAACACAATTTGTTACTGCAATTTTTCCAGCTGCGGGATTTAAATTATTATGAATATTACGATCAGTCCATGATTGCCAATACAAACCAGGCTTTGATAATAAGAAGCGGTAAATATAACTGGGGAAAATTGTTATCAGAAGAGGAACGCAAGCAACTGCATAAAACCACAACACAGCGCAAAAATAAAGGAAAGGGTAAAAAATCGTCTAGAGAAACAAGTGTGGAAGCTAGGGGTGACGGTGTATTAACCGATTTTTACATAAGCGGACTCGATTTGAGCGTGAAAACAGTAAGGGCTTTTGTTTGTTGGGGAGTGTTATGCATTCATACAATTAATTTTTAGGGTGAATTTGTCGGGATAATGGGTACAGTCGGTAGTGGGAAGTCATCAATATTGAGCGCCATATTGGCTGAGCTGACGAAACAGGGCGGACAAATAGCAGTTGCAGATTTGGAAAAGGGTAAATTATGATTAATGCACGAGGATTTATTATTGCAATGGTTTTTATTATAGGATTTGGATACGTGTCGCAACAGCCGTGGCTGCAAAGGGGCACTGTTCGGGATAATATACTTTTTGGTAAAAACTACGACGAGACTAAATATGTTTCAGTTATACAAGCCTGTGGTTTAGAGGATGATTTAACTTATTTACCTGGAGGCGATTTAACCGGAATTGGTGAGGCCGGAATGACATTATCTGGAGGTCAAAAGGCTCGAATTTCTTTAGCGAGGGCTGTTTATCAGGACAAATCTATTTATTTATTAGACGATATTATTTCTGCAGTTGATGCTAATATAGCCAAACACATTATTCAGAACTGTTTGTTTGGACTTTTAAGAAACAAAACTGTGATTTTATGTACACATAATTTAAAATGTCTTTCTAGAATGGATAGAGTTATTGTTATTGAGAGTGGAACTATTACTAAACAAGGTAGGTAATGCCACCTTATACTTTGCATTTAAATAAGGTTATTTTATTATTTTTTTATTGCAACTAATCACGAATATATTACAGTATGTATCAATCAATATTACCCCAATTTTTATAAAAAATGCAAAATTGGCATATAAATTCATTTATTCATTTAAATAATACGCCATTGCTACAATTCAGTTCTGGTTATTAAACTTAATTTTGTTTTAAAGTTATTTTTTTTTATCATTTTTAGTTATATTTATTTAATCGATTTAAGTTTTAAAGCATAACCTATTTTACACATAGCTAAACATGAACTTTCCTCGAACAATATTTGTTTTCAGCAAGTTTGCATATAAATTTTCTTTTATTGTAACACCAACAATGTTATGGAAAGTTCTGTGTTTGACTTGTATTTTCTGCTCCCACCTCAAGCCATCATTGTCGATTCAACAACATACAAAAAACGCAGCAAATCTTATTTTATGTGACATGTCGGTTTTGTTTTATTCCTGTCTAGGTAAACCGGCGGAAGTCCTAACCGATATAGACGATTTATTGCCGATCGATTTGGAATTAAGCGATAGCATACAGACAGCTTCAATTTCATTATTAGATAGTGTAAGAATGGAGCCTAACAAAGACGACGACGACAGCATTTTGAATGAGGAATCACAGGAGACCGGTAGTGTACGTGCCAGTGTATATGCCTCCTACTGGAAGTCGATCGGCCATCTGTTGAGTTTATCCATCCTCTTGTCGATAGTTTTGATGCAGTCCTCAAGGAATTTAACAGATTGGTGGCTGTCTTATTGGGTGACTAACAATCCCGACAATGGTACCACCCCTGATGTTAGCAATATTTATTATGCCGCCAAGGAAACGACTAACTCAATGAATGAATATTTAATGGTTTATTGTATCCTGGCTTTCGTAAATTCGATCTTCACATTATTTCGAGCTTTTCTGTTTGCTTATGGAGGGATTATGGCAGCTTCTAAAGTACACAAAGTACTTCTAAGGAATATTGTCAAGGTAATTCATTTATACCTTTTTGTGTTTTTTGTATCTAATATTTATATAAATTTAAGTTATAATTTACTATGTTTACATTTAACTTTTTAATATTAAAGTTAATTTATTAATAATTATTTATATAATTGTTTTATAATATAACACTCAATTAATTATAAAATTTATTTATTTGGCTTATTTTTAAATAGAAGTAAAATTAAATTCAAATCTAGTTATGGGTAATTCTATTTTGAAGGAGCCACGGTCAGGGGTGTAGGTTTGGGAATCTTGTTTTTGTTTTAACAAGATTATTTTTGTAGAAGATCCAAAATTTACTTTTAAAGTAATTTTTTAAATTCAACTTTGGAAAATCTAATATAGCGCATAAAAACCGCAATCTTAACGCAAATAAAAATTTCAAAAAATGTAATTGATGGGAAATTTTTACTAATTATCTTCCCATTAGTCGGAAAATCGGAAATCGGTTTTCCGCGTTACGTGCATTTCCAAAAAGCAGCAGTTCATTTTAAATACTTCTTATATAAATAACTTGACGTATTTTCATCTAAACGAAAGTAAAAAATAAAATTTTGTTTCTGTATTTGGGTTTTAAGGGCCTCTTAATCGCAATAACTACAAAATTGGTATGTTTAGCTCTGGATATTTTATACCCATATTTTGCACCGCAATGAAGACTTTTTCATCGAATCTGATAGTATAATAGAATTCTGCAGAAAAATTGACAGAGAAAATCATATGCCCCCAACTATGTGCATAGCAAAACAATATAATAAACTTATAGAATTAAAACAAATCAAAACAAGCATGCTACTCTTGTTTTTATAAAATTGGATTTATTTTAAAGAAAATAAGATACAAAACAGTTTTCTTTTACATTTGGATAGGTATAAAAATATATGTTGTATTTGTTTTCAAAATAATTACCTTTTCAAATTTTTCATTAATTTCATATACTTTGTTAAAACGGGTTTGGATCTTTTTAAATTGATTGGGATATACACTTAAATTTCCATTTTTTATGATTTGCATTTATAACGCAAATAATCTCTTCAAAAGGTACCAACTGAATTACACCCGGACAAGAGAAAATACGCTTTTTTTGATATATTTCAGTACAGTAACTTCAGCCTCTAAATCTCCTTTGAATGTTGGTTTAATAAAGCCAATTTTCCAGTTTTATGAAAAATGTTTTGTTTTTGGTTTGTACCAGTTAATTTGTATACATTCTGCATTAAAAATATCTGATACTTTTTGTTTTTTTTGTTTTTCCGGTAGCAATTCAGTCGGTATCTTTTAAAACCATTATTTGCGTTATAAATACAAATCATAATAAAATAGTGATGTAAGTGTAAATTAAAATCAATTAAAAAAATTATACTTAAAATATGTATATATACTTATGGAAAAGAAAAAAAGTTTTGTATTTTATTTTCTCTAAAATAAATCAAATTTATAATAAAAATATAGAATGTGTGTTTTGATTTGTTTTAATTCTATTTGTTTATTATATTGTTTTGCAATGCACATAATTACAGGATCCATGATTTTCTATGTTAAATTTTCTACAGAATTTTGCTATGCTCCCAGATTTAATGAAAACGTTTTCATTATGGTGCAAAATATGGGTATAAAATATCTAGAGCTAAAAAAAGTCATTTTTATCTTGTTTTTACAGATATTGCGGTTTAGGTGCCCTGAAAACCGAAACACACAAGCAAAATTTGATTTTTTATTTTAGTATAGATAAAAATTCGTCGAGCTATATAAGAAGTATTTAATATGAACTGCTTTTTAGATATGCATGTAACGCGAAAAACCAGTTAATTTTCAGATTCTGCGGAAAATTTACGATCGATTACGTTTTTTGGAATTTGTTTTTTCATGACAATTGCGGTTTTTATGCGCTATATTAAATTTTTCCAAGTTGAATTTAAAAAATTACTTTAAAAGTAAAAAAATGTAAAATTTGGTTGTTGCTTTTTTACTAAAATAATTTAGTAACTTCTAATAAGTCGTAGAACAAAAAAAAATTAAAAACAAGATTCCCGAACCTACCACCCCTGGCCGTGGCTCCTTTAAAATGGAATTGCCCTTATACGAAATCACAATTTTGATTATTAAACCTTTTATTTTTTATTAAAACGAATGTAATTATTATATTATTGCTCATTTTTTTAATTGAAATTTTTATAGACAGTTTCGATGCAAAGAAGGGGAAGCGTGCTGAATATTTCATTTATTCATTGGCGAATAACCGGCTAAGCCTAAGTAACATAGAAATAGAAATACAATTTCATTATTTATGAATACATTGTCAACATAAATTAAAATAAATGGTGGACGTTTCGTTTATAAAAACTACTCGTGTTCTTCAGCGCTAAGAGAACCTGTTTAAGCGAAAATTACTCATTCATAGGGTTTAAACAATATGATAATATTGGACACTTTAAACAAAATTAGATTAAAATTAAATAATGATGAACAATTAACAGATTTTTTAAATAAGTAAACGCAATAATAAATTTAAATAAAACACAAACGAATAAATTTTAGGTAATAATCTTTACAGGCTGATTTGCCAAAAAACCTAAACTAACTAACTAACAAATAAAATTAAGACGCACATACCAATTTACAAAGTAACATTATAAATTAATATTTAGATATAAGCAGTTATTTTTTGGCGTATGAAATAGGCACAATTTTTTGGTGGTTTTGCTGAAATTTTGTTTAAATTGTCTAATATTATTATATTGTTTAAACCGTATACATGAGTAATTAAATAGATCGTTTTTTTAGTGTTGAAAGAGAGTAGTTTTTTATGCACAGAAGTCTGTCATTTATTTTAATTTATGTTGACTATGTATTGAATACATACTAAATTAATTAATCTGCAATTGCTAAAAAACTAATCAATAATTACCTATACACTTCAGGACGAAAGAACGAATAGTTCCATAATATGCAAATAACGAATATTTTTTCAACTTCTTGCAAAATATTCTGATTATACATATTTTATACCGGCTATTCAAAATAATAGACATATTTAAATAATTACAACTAGATTAGCATTTTGCTCAAGTCCACAAAATTTCTAAGTCAATTTCAAAGCCTCAAATTGAAAACTGACCTTGATTGGAATTGAAGCATATATTTTGCTTGGGCAAAACTAGAAATATTTTGAAGTGCTATTTTGCTTAAAATCTTTTCCATTTTGTGACTTTCGTATGTGTGGGCAAAACTTTTTTTTGGTTGGGCAAAACTGGGCATAACTTTGGCAAAATTATGGCACCTGTTACTTCTTTGAACTTGTTCATGGGGGTGCTACCCCTTAGAAATTCGACTATTAAATTATGCGTTAACTGGATTTGGGCAAAATAAAATTACTATTGGGCAACATTAGGCATAACTTGGGCAAAATTGTTTCAAAATTCCAATATGGGGACTTCACGCGGGTCAATTGTTTTGCAAAAACTTTTTATCTTATAACATTTATATTTATTTTACTGAATTCTTCAAAATAATTGTAATGCACATTTTATTAGTCATATTTGTTTGTCATGTATGAACGTGCAATTCCACCGGTTAATACTCAACGACGTGCGGCATGATACTTATTTTCTAGTGCAGACAGCGACCATCTGCTACAAAATTTAATAATGTCGCATGCGGAGTTTGTCTTCCTAATCTATGTCGCACGATACGAGCTGCACCGATCCAATCATTGCTGGATAGCAACGGCAATGTGTCAGTGCCGCATGCTTCATGTTGTTTAAAAGCTGCTCAACGGAATTTCACCTTTAGTTTTGACTTTGTGATTTTCTATCTAAATATTCTAGATATTTTTTAAAAATTAGTCAGTTACTGCAAACTAAATCAAAAGAAAAATAGTTTTCGGAAGCCATTAAGTGTTTAAGTGTTTTCAGATTAAAATTTATTTCTATAAAAAGCACCTTGCACAAAAAAATAAACATTTTGGAAAAATATTAGACTTAGCAAATATTAAATATTAAAAAAAATTAAGAAAGAACTAACATTTTTAATTGTTTTCTTTTTAATTAAGTTTTTAAAGATTTTTACATAAAAATTTGAATTTTGTAATTAAACCCTAGTGTGCGGAAACTTAATATTATTTTTTTACAAAAATAACAGAAAAAATAAATGGAATTTTTCAAAAAAAGTTATTGAAAAATGGTGTAATTTTTTAAATAAGGTACTTTTTACTAAAAAAATCCAATTTTCTGATAAGCATAAATCACTAAATATATTTGAATGAAACCAAAATGGATAGATGCACATTTTTTTTATAAAGAATTCATTTTTGTTTTCTTTTGTGAAATGCATAATAAAACAGTTTTAGATCTATTTTGGCTTTTATTTTTGCATTTCAGCAAGTGGTTAGCTCAAACAAATTGGAAGACAGTCATTTCAAAGAATATCTTAAAATATTTCCAATATATCGATTTTCCTGCTTTTTGAAGCATTGATTAGTGGTCTAAACGGTACTATTGGGTTTTTAAAAGTTTTTTATCACTTTTATTTTTTCGAATTTATTACTAGTCTTGACTAACAGTTTTATACAGATGAAGTTGCATATCACTTGTATGATCCGTAGAAAGGTTCTTAGGAGCCGAAACTAGTAATGAATTTTGAAGGAATAAAAGTTGTGATGAAAATACAGTCAATTGATTATTTTATTCA
>JARJEC010057201.1:0-12167 GCA_030264575.1 Tachinus sp. AB-2021 | reverse complement strand
TTAGGTTGGGTTAGGTTGGGTTAGATCAGTTCTATACAATTTGGTCTACGTGGATTTCTGTGTTTCGCTTTGCCCAATCGAAATTGTAACTTGGACATTCTCTACCAATTTAGAATTTATATTATGTACAAATAATAATTTATAATTGTCTATTTATGCAAATTTTAAATTTACTCATATTACGTACCTTAGCAATTAGACTAATTAGTATTGCATTTTGTATTGTCAATCCATTAAACAATGAAAGTTTTTATACCGAATATAATCTGTAGAAAACAAAGAAATTATAAAAAAATTAAAGTTGCAACAAGTAACGAAGGAAATAATAAAGCGGCCGACCATGTGCAGTGTGCCGAAGCTTCATAACTTATGACTGACCCACAAGCAAGAGCCAAGCTCTTCGTATTTTACGTACGCACATGATGATTGTGTAGTGTGTTGCGCACATGATATTTTTGCGAGTGTGTGGTACATCGGCGAAATATGCATATTTTGCATAAACATACTATTAAAATGGCTTATTTTTTGGTTTTAGGGGTAATTTAACAAGCGTCTCGTCGAGTTTTAAAAATTTTAACAACCGGTTCGCGTGAGCCGGCTCCAGCCCACTCCTGCGTATGGTTAGTCAGAATCATTATTAACAGACAAGGAATACCAACAGAAAAAAATATGCTTTTTATTTCACTTATTTGTTTGCATACAATCAATATTTTGTGCTATTCTATTATTAAGTCGTAAAAATTATTTGGTGCTTGTTCAATTCAAAATCTATAAGAAATTATTGCACATGTTCAGTGTTTTAATTTAAATTTAATTGAGTGCATTTATAAAGCAGATCTAAAAACATTTGATTAAATTGGGTTTGTATAATGTTAAGCTATTCTTATTCAAATTGGGTGTTGAAGAGATGATCCTTAAATTTGTTATGCAGAATTTCGCAAATGAATGTAATGATAGTGATAGAAATGCATCCAAAATAAATATAAAATATGAATGTAAAGTGGTAAATTTTTAGTGATTCCGGTTCAACATTAACACTCCGTTTAAGCACTGGTGAATAATCACGAAACCATTTTACAATTAAGCCATTTGCATTGAGCCGATGAATAAAATTGTTCAAGTATGGAGTTAGGCGTTTTTTTTGTAAATACAAAAATGTCGGATAAGTGCCTAGTTTTATGTTGTAAAACCTATCAAATCCAATGTTAGCAAATTCCATGTTATAATAATTAGCGGATGATTTGTATGTTATAATGGATAGATTTCTAGAAACGACGAGTTTTACAAAATCTGAGGTGTGCAAATCGGGATTTCGCATCTTTATAAATGTTTTGCTATTATTTCCCATTTCCACGAATATAATTGTTGAATACGGAACCAATGATAGTGAATATGTAATCATTTTTATTTCATCTGCAAATTGCCGCGAAGTCAGAGAATCGATTTGGGATTCGTAAATTGGATTCATTAGAAGCGAAAAGAATATACCATTGTATGCATTTAGTATTATAAATGAAAAAAATACCCATACTGTATATAGCACTTTCAGTATTCTGTCAGCTGGTGCTGCTATCCCTTGGCCCAAAAGCACCGCGTACGATTGTAGAAAAATAAATTCGAGCTTAATATACTGTCCTGGATTGATTATACATTTTACTATAAGATATAATGTAATAATTATGACAACACATGCGGCCAATAAAGATAACCATAAATCCTTTTGAAAAACATAGGCCAGCGCGAATTCATTTTGTATTGGTTGAGCCAAAGGTACCGCAGCTACAACTTCATCAATCATGTGAGGAAATGCCATTCCTACAGCAAACGCATTAGGGGATATAAATCCCCCAATAATTATGGAATCTACATCGTTTGCATTACCGTCATAAAATTCTCGATTATCAATCGATAGTTTCATTTTCTTTGCAAATTCTCTAATTAACAGCAAATCAACACCAAATTCAAATTTACCTGTTTGTATAGAAGGAGTTCTGTTTACAACATAGTATGGTGGCAAGTTATTATTGGAATAAAGAACAGTACAATTTCTGCAATCTTCATACTTATATTCAAATAAATGTTCAATTGTTGCAAGATCACTACAATTGAAGCTAAAGTTCTTTCTATTCTTTTTAGGCATGTAAATTGGAGGTGTCTTACCCCACGCGGTTCCATTTGAATCGATTATAATTACCCTATCGGATGGAATTGAGTTTAGAATCCAATCGATATCAAAATCTCCAAACGTGAGTAAAATTAAAAAATACATTTCACTTTCTGGCATATTTGTAAAATCCGTGCGTAGGAAAAAACTTTTTAAGGTATCAGACATTATTACTATGGTAAAATTACAAAAATCCTTGTAGACTCTCTCGGGATTGTATACCCTATAGTATTTATTAGTATAAATCATATATCTTTGATCCTGTCTAAAAAGTCTGTCCGATAATGAGCCATTGTTTAAAAGATCTATAACATTCGTGCATCTTAAATTTTTGTAATGTTCAATAATTTTATCCGTACACAGAACTATTTTTTCTTCTGAATCTGTTAAAATCTGAAATTAAACAAAAATAATAACATAAGTTATTTAAAAAAACTCTCAAGATTTAGAAAACTTAAAAAAAAAACAAAAAATTCTTTGCGTGTTTAATATTGAAATAAATTGTTGTGTTAATTAAAAAAAAATTTAGAACTCTTTAAAAAACCAAAAATTTCTTTGCGTGTTTAATATTAATAAAAAGTATCCCATACTATTTTTTGCAATAGCGCGTGAGTGGAATAAAGTTTTACATACCAAATACATTAGCACCTCGTAAAAAAAGAAAACAAGACAAATATATGTTAGAAGATGATGTTAAACTTACATAGATTGCTAAGAACTTAAAACGTGAAACAGAAATAAAAAATAAAAATGCGAGAGGAAGCTAAAACTGAATGGTATTGAAAGATTCTTCCAAGAATTGTTTATACACGGTGCGACAAAATTGTTTCCAACAATCATTGCACGGCTCCTAGGAGGGGTAGAAAAGTCAGCATGTTTGCTTTGTGTCCGTATGTATCTACCATTTTCAGTTAGCAACATGACTTGTTCCAGAACAAAGTGTTTGAAACATTTTACAAAAGTTATATTTATAAATTTATGGTTAGTTAAAACAGATTGGGAATTAAACTGGTAATAGGACAAATTTTGTCCTATTGCCAGTTTAATTCCCAATTTATATTAGAAGTACACCTATTAAACTTTAAAAAGAACAAGTTAAACTTTCAAAATATTCTTCAGTACATTTGCAAAAATCAAATTTTGATTTGTAGCGATGACTTTTACCCAACAGGCACTGCAACAAACAGAATTGCCGATATTGATTAGAACTCCAACAGCGACTACTCTATGGCCCCATAGTTACAGTCTGGTATGCGTGGTCCATTTTATTTTTAATTAATGGCCTCATCAAATTGCTATTTTTTGTTTTATTTACTCAACGTCGGAATATTTTTGTCAACGTTGTACTAATCCCCGACGCTAGAGGTTAAGCACATCTGGAAATATTTCAGATATCTTAGCAATTCCAACCTGAATTATTGAATTCATAACGTGCACGCAACATCCAATCAATACACAAGACCTACAGTTTTTTTTTCTTTTCTGGAGGAAGGTGTGCTCAATGATATTTCTATAACCTGGAAAAGTTGACCCCGCAAGTAATGACTGGCCGGATTCGAACCCAAGACTCCTGCAACAGCAATCAACACATTAACTTTGGCGGTTAAATTTAGAATTTCCAGCTTCCAAAAGTAAAAGATCGAGTACATGTTTGGCTGATTTGACCGCATGCGGCACTAGGCCAACATCGGGCACACCATTTGGAAGAACGAATCATTGCAATTGCACATTGAAACCATTTGTTAAAGACTGATTTTACAGCTACTTTGATAAATTTTTTAACATTTTAAATTAGCAAAATTACCCGTTCAAAATCTTTTTTGGTTTTCATTCACTTTTCTAATCGCACCCACTATTTTGCAGCACCAAAAAATTTTAAAAATAAAAAGTGAACAATCGACGTCTTAATAACTTACAACGGAAAAGTAATTAGACTTTAGTCGGAGGAATAAATGGTTAGACTAAACTCATGAGGGTCTTTTAGATGAAGGAATGACACGATGGAACCTTATAAACCATTTGGTGGCAAGGAATGGTCAAACATTTGCTCATTTTTATTATAAAAACATGGAATGCGGGCTACTAGAATAGAAGAAATAGGAGATTAGATTGTGATGGAATAAAAATCGCTGGACTTAGATAAACATACAGGGTGTCCAGAAAATCCCGCCTGAGAAATACACATCAGTTCGCAAAGTTAGGTTAGGTTAGGTTAGGTTAGGTTAGGTTAGATATCTTTGAAAATGCCATCCGATGATACTAAACTCGATTTTGCGACCACACTCCCAGGCGTGTGTTGGGGGTTAACTTTGAAATCTTAAATAGGAGCCACCATTTTGATAGGTAACACTGTACTCAAACTGTATCGTTTTAATCAATTACAGCCATCTATCACGCAACAAGAATAGTTTTAAGTACAAAAGTTGCTAATTTTTCTCCGTAGAATCCGAATCTGCAAATAAAAATGGGGTTTATTATTTAAGATTCCAAAGGATATTTTACCAAGGTGGGACACCCTGTATACAATACAACACAAATAAAAGCAAAGAAGAAGGCACAAAAGGAATATGGAACATACGAAGAATGGACAAAGAGAAAATAATAACTATAGAACCAGAAAAGTAACAGCGAAAGATAACTAAGAAAAAAGATGTAAAAGTTAAAGCTGATGACAGCAGCGGAAGTAGAAGAAGCAATTCCTAGGGTCTGTGAAGGAGAAAGGAAGAGATCCTATTGGCATTACAAAGAAATCAAGAAAATCAAAAAAATTCCAGTAGCACCAAAAGAATAATTAAAGGACAAAGACAAAAGGGGCATAGAACAAAGGTACAGAGGAACAATTAAAATAGGACAGAAAAGCAGCGAAGAACGCGATTAAGGTCAGCAAAAAAATGCTAAAAAAATATAATATCAATTGATGGGGATCTATAGAGAAAATTATACAAAATAATAATGAATAAATTGTAAGGAGGAGTGAATGATTTGTGCTTAAAAGAGGAAGAGCAGTAGAAAAACCAACAGGAACAGGAGATGATAAAGAAAAAAGGATGCAGTTCCAATAACAGTAGAAGAGTTCAAACAAGTTACACAAGAACTACCTAACAACAAGGCACCAGGCCTGGATGAGATTAAAACAGCGACAGTAAAACAGAGAAGCCCACAAATAATAAATGAAAGAAATTTTCCGCAAACTTGGAATTTACTGCTGATCGAAGAAGAAAGAAACAGGCAAACCAACGACTTATAGGCCGATGTGAATAATTAACAAGCTAGCTAAGATAATAAAAAAAATATTGTGAGAAGAATAGATCAAGGAATAGAAAAAAGGAGGATGAAGAAAGAACAATATGAACAAAGAGATTGTCGCTTTGAGTCATAGAGAAAGTGCAAGGAATAGCAATGGGGGACAAACAGCAGGCCACACAACATTCTATTATAGTAGTTTTGGATATACAAAACGCATCAAACAGCATTTTATGGGAAGCAACTATAGAAGCAGTAAAGAAAAGAGAGTTAACTAGAAAAACGATTAAAATAATATAAAGTATACTAACAAAAAAAAACGATTAACCAGAGAAGTACCGCAGGGTTCAGCATTAGGACCCAGGTTGTGAAACCTAGTTTCTAATGAACATGATGCAGCTGTCAGAAAGAGCGACAATATTTGCATTTACGGATGACGTGACACTGAGAGGTAGAGATACATACATAGAACCATTAAATGAAAAGAGAATTAACGATTAGCAACGCATTAAGGGAGGCGGTATGGCTTTGAACACAGAGGACTAATAGAGAAATAGAAAAATACAGGTAGGTGAACATAAAATAATTTAGGTCAAGAAAATCAAATATCTCGGAATGACACTGGAAGCAAAAGGATGGAAAGAACAGTTTGAAGAAGCTGTTAGAAGATCAAAGATGATAAAGGGAAGCTTTAGTAAGCTTATGCCAAATAAGAGTGAACCAGAAGAAGGAGCAAAAAGGCTAATAGCAACAGCGGCAGGAAGTAAATTAATGTACGCCGCAGGAACATAGGGAGAGGTCTTGAAGACAAACAAGATGTAACGTAGAACATACGGGATAGTAATATAGATCTTAGTACCGCCCTTGGTCAATTTGAATAAATTTTAAACTATTGTTGTTCATCATTGTGGAGTATATTGGTACTTATTTGGATAAAAATTCAATGAATAATTTAGAAGTTATGAAGGATTTAATTTAACCATTGCTGCAAAAAACATTTAGGCCCAGTCAAACATTTTAAGGTAATTCAAAATTGGGCGTGTCAATATAAATAAATTTTACACCATTGGTGCTCAGCATTATGGAGTATATTGGGACTAAATTGGATAAAGATTGAATGAATAGTTTAGAAGTTATGATAGTTTTATTTTAATCATTGCGGCAAAAAAACATTTTGGCCTAGTCAAACATTTTAAGGTTATTCTTAATTGGGGATGTCAATATAAATAAATTTTACACAATTGGTGCTCATCATTATGGAATATATTGGTACTAATTTAGATAAAAAACCAAAGAAACATTTAGAAGTTATAATGGATTTAATTTAACCATTGCTGCAAAAAATATTTAGGCCTAGTCCAACATTTTAAAGTTATTCAAAATTGGGCGTGTCAATATAAATAAATTTAACACAATTAATGCTCATCATAATGGAGTATATTGGTACCAATTTGAATAAAAATTCAGTGAAAAATTTATAAATCATGATAGATTTAATTCAACTATTGCTGCAAAAAACATTTTAGGCCTAGTAAAATATTTTAAGATTATTCAAAATTGGGCGTGTCAATATAAATAAATTTTACACTATTGGTGCTCGTCATTGTGGAGTATATTATTTGGTTACTTGGTTTCTTATATTTTTATTATATAACTTAATTTAAAACACAATAATAAAATGTTTGTTTAAAACTGTTTAAAACATGTGCTTTAAAACTGTTCACTAAAAATATTTATATACAAATAAAATGCCGTACAGTTTTAGTATCTATGGGCCTACTAGATATATTATATTATTGTCATCACCAAGTACAAAATAAATAAAACATTTTACAAAGTTGTCTCAACTTTTTCACATTTTTTGGCATTTTCTCAAACAATAAAGACTAAATTAAATAATTTTTCAAATCAGTTTGTAATCTCTCATTGCGTAGACCGAAAGAGTTTAAAGAATTTAAGCTTAAATTTATTTTTTAACTGGAAATATGCTGCGTACAATTAAAAAAAAAACTTATAACATATTTTTATTGATATTAAATCAAATGAAATAAATGTGTGACTTACCTCAGCTTGTAAATTTTTGTGCATACAAACAGCATTATCGATGCATAAAATTACTACCAATAGATTAAATTTTAACATTTTCTCCATTCATTTGGTGACTCAACAAAAAGTAAACCAATGAGCTAAAACATGCATCAAGTGATTGAACAAGACCTGACAAATGATATAAATTCTTAAAAAAACTCGTCGGAAACTTGAACATAAAATTTATTAATCTAATTTCGTATTTTTTAGATTGCCGCAATAATTCTAATAAAGTTGGACAAGAATTTTTACTTATAAATACTTTTTTTTTATTTAAATACTTTTTAGTATTATAAGTATCTGAAAACTTTGAGCTAAACTAAAATTGTATTTAAATAATTATAACTCTCTTAAGTATTTAAATACTTATTTAACTAATTAAAAAAAGACTAAGTGATATGCTCCACGTTAATTGGCATAACTACGTTGATTTTGAAAACAATCTAAATACAATTTCTGTTTTTTATTAGCGTCCTAATAATTGATGTGTCAAATGGATTAATCCCCAATGAGAAACGGCGGAAGGACTTTTTTAAATTTCTAATAAAAAAAAACAAATTTCTTTTATATTTTGTCGTTTTTTAATTACGAACGTTTCGGATATTGTAGCGCCGAGGATTGAGCGCTGGGGATTGCGATAATCCCGAAAAGTTCATAATTAAAAAACAACAAAATATAAAAGAAATGTGTTCTTTTTATAAATTTTTTTTAAAAAAGTCCTCCATTTGACAAATACAGTTTATAAAAACCTGTGAACAATCCTTTTTAATAATAATTGTTTGTATCGTAGGTATATGTTAAAAGGATTCAAATGTTTTGTGATTTTTTTAAATTTTCATTCTCCGTATATCAGTCCCTAATTTTTTCTGTTAGATTGTTCATTTGTATAAATTATTTATTTTATTTATTTTGGTAAGCATTTTTAACTCTTTAATTATACAATCGTTTAAATTGCCCTTTTTCATTTGTTCGCACAGAAGAACGGAACAGAAAAAAATTCCCGAAACGTATGCATCTTTAATAAAAGCAATGTTTCATGTCTGTCGTTAATTTTATTTACTGCTTATTTGTTTTAAACAGTTTGATTCTTTGGAAATTTGTTGCAAACAATTTTTTTAAAAATTTTTAAATTCAAACAACTCACCTTGACTTGCCAAACAAAGGAGTTTTATTATTTTTATTTCAATGCGATCATGCTGGACTCGCTATAGCAAATGAAGTGACAATAAATATAATATTTTTGTACTAAAATCATTTTTTATTCAACGTTTAGTCGATATTGAACAGAAACTATGTTGACTTTTGCACTGTTTACTTATTAATATTGAATGGTTGTGTTGCTATATAATTGCGAGATTATTTTATTATTTTACTGGTACCTTTAAAAAATCAATTATTAGGTTTCAACTCTAACCACAGAATTTGTTCATGATATGATTATTTCAAGATTACCTGAGAACAAGCTAAACATTTTACCGCTGGAAAAATATCTAGGTAGACTTATTTGATTTTACATATAAGATATTAAAATATTTACAATTGTAAAATCTCTCAAGTCTGTGAAAAGACAAAACTTCTCCTGGTGCGTTTCTTGATTTCAAATCTTGCATCTGCTAACTGCGGTAGATTTGAATTAAATATCAGTGAAACATTCATCTAATAGGTGGCGCTAGCGATATTCCTTCCTATTAGATTAATATTTGATTTTACCTTTTCTAATCTCGTTGTTATTTATTTGCAGTTTTGTGTTTCTTTTGACTAGTTTTTCTTTTAGTAGTGAATTATAATACTATATTGTAATCTTATCATATCCGATTATATATGTAAAGTAGAGAATTTTATTAAAATAAATAAGTGACCGAGTGAATGTTCCGACAAGAAAATAAAAATGTTTCTGATAAATAAACGATTATTATTGCCGACCTGACTAAACAATACAGAGAACCACCTAGAAGGGTGCTTCTTATCCTACACCTGATATGTTCACCACCAACAACCCTCGAAGAACAGAGCATGTGATAAGGCCGACCAACCCCATCCCGATTGCTACCCGCTCATATCGCGTCAACGCACAGAAAAATAAAATCATTGACAACCAAGTACGCGATCTGAAGCAAGGTATTATAAAAACCTCCACCAGTCCCTACTCTTCACTGATAGTGATAGTCGGAAAGAAAAGCGGAGAACCCCGGTTCTGTGTGGACTACCGGAAGCTAAACGCTATCACCTCATCAGAGCCCACACTCATGCCAATCATTCAGAAGACGCTGCAGGACCTAGGAAATGAAAAAATCTTTTCCACTCTTGACTTGAAGAGCGAGTATAAATACTGATGGCCAAGATGTCGAAACAGTACACAGCCTTCAACACCCCGGACGAAGGCCTGTTCCAGGTCGTGCCGTTCGAGTTAAAAACGCCCCGGCAACGTTCCAGCGCCTAATGAGTCAGGACGCCCTGGCCCAATACCTACACAATTTTGCAATGGTATATCTCGACGACATCGTAATCTATAGCAAGACACCGGAGGAACATCTCCAACATCTTACCTTAATCCTGGAGAGAATGCAAGAATTCGCGCAGGCCGAATTCTGGCAAGAAATGGTTTTGCCTGAACTTCAATAGAATATCTTGGACACTATGTCGACGTGGCGCTTACTCGACCACTAAGTAAACATCTCCGGCTGATCCAGGTGTACCCATTACCGGAAAACCGCCGACAGCTACGTCGATACCAGGAGATCTGCAATTGTATCCGCCAGTATATTCCGCGTGTTGCGGAGTTGGCAGCCCCCCCCAACAAATTGACCTCTATCTCAAGAGCATTTAAGTGGCATCCCGCATCCCGCATCCCGCGGCAACCACAGCCATGGAAACGTTACGTCAGGCCGTAGCTAGACCACTAAATTTGCATCGTCCAGTACCGTATATAGTACAGACGGACGCATTTCAGGTTGGAATTGCGGCGGCCTTATATATATATATATATATATATGATTATCTGCAAAGATAAGTGACACGGAGCATCAATACCAAGTAAATGAACAAGAATGTCTGACTCCAGTCTGGGCACCAGAGCGCTATCGATCCCTACTAGAAGGATGCCGCTTCTCAGCAAAGACGGACTCACAAGCTTTGATATGGCTAAGGAACTTTAAGGATCACCAATCCAAGTTGGTAAAATGGGCCCTATTTTTGCAATCGTTCGATTTTACAACTGAACACTGTCCGGGCAAATTGAACCAATTACCGGTCCTTCTAAGCAAGAATCCTGAAGATCAGCCCACAAACCACCAAACCAATCTGGAACAACTAGTGCCACCACAAGCATGCGTAACTGAGACACCCAAACCAAAAAATTAGGATGTCACAACACCAAGACACCGACGTCGTAAAAATTAGGAAAACCCCGAGCCTCCCGATTATGTCATAGCCGGACTAATGGAGGTGGTAGCGAATAGCTTAGACCTGAAACCCACAGACAAAGAGGATAGCGGTTTTACGACCACAAAAAAATTCGGCAACAAGTCCTCTATAACATGCACGACAGCGCAACGCATCCAGGTCGTGACGAGACAGACCAAGAAGTCCTATACTTCTGGCTTTCACTACCAACAGATGTTCGCCAGTTCGTACGGGATTGTTTAGTATGCATCGCCACCAAGCGAGGACACCGCGCATCTCTAAGGGCAAGAATTAGTCAAGCACCGTTTCCGTGGATTTAATCGGTCCTCGCCTCTGAGACAAGAACAAGGAATCGCAACATCCTTGTACTTGTGGACGTCTTCACCAAATTGACTGAGGCTTTTATGATTGGGGATGCCAAGGCAAGAGCCATTGTGCAAGTACTTGAAGAGCAAGTGTATTATCGGTTTGGCTATCCAAAAATCATAATAAGAGACAACGGACCATAATTCCAATCGGACCGTTGGACACGAGCTTGTCGGTGATGGGATTGCGAAACAGCCTATATACCATCCACAGGCCAACCCGACATAACGAAGAAACCAAGAGGTAAAGAAGCTGCTCCGACAAGTAGCAAACTTGGGCCAAATACATACCTGCGATTACTTTTGAGTTGCGAACCCGAAAGAACGCCGATACGGGATATTTGCCCAGCCAAGCCCTTATGGAGTACAGCCTTCCACGGAAAGGAGACAGANACGTTATGTGCAGCGATACGACGACCCCGATCAACCAGAGCCAATAGAACAAAACGAACCGCTAATGATACGAGCACATCCTCGCACGGATAAACGTGGACACATAAAAGCGTTTGCCAAATGGCTGGGACTATACCATGTTCGCAACCTATTTTCGGGACGCGTCTACAGAGTAGACCAAGACGGCAAAAGAGTAAGGATTTATGCCGATGACGTTCGGACAGCACCACCAGCAAGTGAAACAACCCCAACACCACCAGGATCGCCAATAGAAATAAGCTACGATGGGGTTCCGTCGTCATGAATCCAGAAGAGAAGATTACATCCCATCTACATGCGGATAATTCATGCAGTGGTGCCCAAACACCTCCGTCCAACCTTAATTAATTATATACGGTCTTACCGTTACCACAAACGCTACAAATATTGACACAGTCCATCTTGTATATTGTATATTTATATATATATATATATATATATATATATATATATATATATATATATTTATTAAT
>JARJEC010057133.1:0-13664 GCA_030264575.1 Tachinus sp. AB-2021 | reverse complement strand
GATACAGAATAGGAACAAATTCTTGGTGATTGAATGCTGTATCCGAATCATTTCAAGCTAGTTAAGAACCAAATTAAAACAAAAATATTGTTATGTGCATATCTTCTTTGAAAACCAAATTGTGGCTGCAGCAATGCGTGCAAAATAAAAAACTAAAAGTTCGCGATTTTGCAGCAAAATTAGATTTCCTCCGGTCTAAAGCAACTAAGTAAGTGCAAAAGATTAGTGTTGTACTACTTTAAAAATCCAACATCCAATAAAACAAACGTAACTATTTCAGTTCATAATGCTTTATACAAATCATTAATTATGATATACTTGGCATATATGCTGTGATAATATAAAGTTAGAATATAACATTGAAAAATAACTCAAAGCACAGAAGTTTGCTGTTCATTGGTTATACAGACAGATATAAATGATAATATAAATTATTACATGTAAAGCTATTAATAAACTGTGCAAGTTCTTGAAATTCTACATTATCTTGTCCAATAATAATTATAAAATTAATTACATCGCATAGTTGCTTACACTACAATAAATTCATTCGTTCATTAGAAGTGCACAAAAAGGATAAAAAATAAAGTGTCTGAAATAAAGCAATCAATAAAATATTGCAATTTTCAATACTATACATACAAACGTAAAATTTGTGTAACAAAGATTGTGTTATTTCATAGGTAAAGCGTACAATTCAAAGTAACATGACGTAAATAGAACGGGTAATTATAACAATGTATTTCCTTTCTTCTGTTAAATCCTAAATCATTAAGAAAATAATGACCCGATGTTTCTGTTCTTATTAACTCTTATTTTTAAACATAGCGAGTGCAATGTTTTTAGAAAATAATACAAAAGCGTTTTGTTTACAAAAAAATAAATAATATACTTATATTAGTGAAGCGTTAATGATAATTTCCATGAAAATGTTATTCGCTTCAAGAACATTGATTGCATAATGAAACAAGCTTACATTACAATAAAAAAATTAACTATGAAATAGTTTTAATGAACAATTTAACTATAAACTATAACTGAAATTGTTTTATTTTAATTTTCAGACAGGCACGTATTGTATTTTTGTTTTGTTAAGCGGTAAAAGAGTACTATTATTAAGTTCAATTACTTCAATCTCATGACTGTAATTACATCCTTTAACTATGGGCTGTTAATATTATATTCATTATGAAAATTTATTACAAGCCTACATATATTTTTTAAATAGTAATATTAATTGAAAACGAGATCGTTAAAGCTTATTTATAATTTTTATTGTTATTGCAAGTTGGAACAGGTTTTTTTCTTAAGTGCTTGTGCTTTCGATCGTATCTATATATAATTTTATTATGGAAGATTTATAATGATTAATTTTAATTTATCTATTCTATATTTGAAGACAAATATTTATAATACAAGTACAAAGCATGGCCCATTGTCACACTAAATGTTATATTTTATTTTGATAAATAGTAGATAACAAAGTATAATTTACCAACGTCACACATTTCAAACTCACCGCAACAAATTTATTATTTATTATACAATATGATGTAATAAATTAAAACCTTAAATTAAAAGAGTATAATCTAATTTCTTTGATATTATACTGATATTACTATAAGGCAAATAATCCTTCAGATTAATGTCTTGGGGCAATCTCCTCTAGTCAGAAACAGTATTAATTAATTTTATTCATTACTTCTGTCACTTGCATAATATAAAATATTTTAAACAAACAACAATTCCAATTAAAGAAAGTGAAACTTATTTCATTAAATGAATGTCTGGTTTACAAAATAGAAATGAATTAATTTTGAGATGTGCAAAATATTATAATCGTTTATCGTGTTTTTGTTCTAAATATAATAAGAAACATGTACGAATGAATAACTTACTGAAAATACAACTGTGACGTGCAATTGGATAAGGGTTAATAAGACAACTCTCAGAAGACAAGAAATATAATTCCTTATATGGCATCTCGTTATAAATAATGAATTTCTTTACAGATTTTGGTTGGATGGCATTGAGAATATGCACAATTTATATGAAAGAAGAGATTACATATAATATAATCAAATATAAAAAAATAAGCTTAGTTGTGGTAGTATTGCAGCAAATATAATAAATTAATATACCAAATATAGGAATATGCGCAACGTTTAATAATTAAATATTAGTCATCAAACTTTAAAATTTAAATTTTATGTAATAAAAATAACCAAGCTCAGTGTATAGTTAGTCTTAAAATGTACGTGCTTGAGTAAGCAATAAGTCGAATTAAGATAGAAAACGGATTGCTTGAGAAAATTGAAAATGTTATCAGTTTTATGTGCTGTTTGTTTTGTAAAAAAAAATGTGCATCCAGTGCAACCTTACCTCACATAAAAGAACAGTGAAAAAATCACTCTGTAAATTGAACAAACCTAAACACTAAACAACATTATCACTCAAAAAATACACAATAATAACATAGCATGAGTATAGTACAGCAGATTACAAACGTTTGCAAAAGTTAAGCAACGTTAGGCATGGTCTGAAGATGTATCGATGATCACATGGTCAAACCGTAACCCAATGCACACATACCTACATACAAATACGGCTAAAAAATCTCGAGGCCAAAGGTCAGCCGGTTAAAACCCAATACAGCAATAGAGAAAATAACATATTTTTTCACAAACGGATTCTTAAAATAATTACTTAATATAAATCCAACAGAATGAAATTGAATAAGAAACGTTTGTCGACATGGTTAATCAATAATTGTAATTTTCTAACCTTAAATTCAAAATCTATTGACGATTCATGCGTTATGGAGCTATGAGTCATTATCATCTGGAAGCGCTGGAATAAAATATTAAACCCACGAAGAAATAAATAAATTGGGAAGAAGATTAATAAAAATGAAATTAAAGAAAATCCAGCACAAAATCAGAATTAGTTCTGGCAAATATTAGAAAAGACAAAATGCGTCAGGTCTGTTACAAAATAACAACAAAGATAGTATAAGAAGCGCTAAAAAAACAAAGATAAAGTTAATCACTAATAATAAATAGGTGCCTGAATAATAAACAGATGCCTAGAAACCTAATCCTGACCAAGAAGAAAAAAGAAGAAACGGCGTATATACCGATTTAATCAACACAAAGGAGAGATGATGAAAATGAAATGATAAAGAACAGAATATCAAAGGGAAAAAAGAGAATGGAAAACTGAGCAAAGTAGATTCACTAGTAGTAGTAGATTCAAAATTGTTAGGAATGTCAGTATTGTCAGTAAATACAATGAAGTATGCTATCTAAACAACTGTGTAGTACTTCACTTAGTTCACATTAGCGCCACCTTGGGTTGTTCTGCAAATAAAACAGTTCTACGGACGGATGGACATTTTCTTACCCCCCACTTTTTAAATTTTTCGACGTTTTAGATCATTTTAAAATGTTTAAATAAAAAAAAAATTCAGCCACGATGATTACCAACATTCCCCATTTCATCTTTTCCAAAGAATAGAATTTGGGAAACTAAAACAAACAAAAATACATGTACATGACCAAATACTAAAAAAATAAACACCTTAGAATGACACTTAAAAAAACAAAATACTGAGGAGTTACGGGAAAATTCTGTTTGTGGGCGTTAAAAGAGAATGAAGGCGACATTTGCGGATTTAATGCTGAAAGAAAAGTTAGATAGAAAATATATACTAAATGAAAAAAGCAATTGACAGATGGGAGAAAAGAAGTAATTAAGAAATTTAAAAAAATATTAAACAAATTATGTTTATATCAGCAATAAATGAAACTATAAAAATGTTCAGTATTTTACATTATGTATAAATGAGCTATAATCAAATTTACAAACTTGTTAAGATATCACACGGCTTCTATAAATCTTAATAAGTCACAAATATGACATTTTTAATAATAATAAAGTAAACAAAAGAGAATATGTGAAACTTAGTTTGTAACTTTAACTTATTTTTTCAAAGAACAAATTACAGCCCGCCAGAATTCACTTGAACCAAAATTCAAACCTTGCCGTGCCGTAAAACACGAAGAAAAAGGGTAGCGTGTATATTCAGACCAAAAAATGCAACTTCAATTTTCTCATTCAATCGCATAAGACTTCAATATCATCCACTTAAACGGTGTAAAGATTTGAACTGTGGTTCAACTGAAATCTGTCGGACTGTAAAGAAATCTACAAAATTACCATTAAGTGTAATTTGTATCTAAACTTAAAAACAAACAAATCAAACAGTAGACAAACCTTTTACTTAAGCGATTCAAGTCTCTTCTTTTTGTTAAAAGAAAAATAAAACCCAAAAATCCTTTTTGCCTAACAAGACTGGTTATAAATTCGGAAAATTAGAAATACCGTGACTAAAACCATTTTCTTGACCAGAGATATCTTTAGAATTTGTAGTTGGAATAACAATTTAGTAAGTTCAGTTATTTAAACAAGTAATAATAATATAAAATAGAAACATCAAGTTTTAATAAAATCAAACATTTTAAGTTATTTTGGCCATAGCTATCCGTTATTGCAAGATTATTATACACTGATATTGCATTAATTTCTATACGAGTAAAACAAGACGGTTAAAATAATATTTTGAGGTATAAAAGTCATTAAGATAAGATTTAACTTTTTAAATTATTTAAAAAAATGGTTGTTTTTTCTTATTGCTTTTTAAAATTATAGATGAAAGTGACTTTTATTATGAAATCATAAATGCGTTTAATAATACTTACATTATTAGAAAAATTCGATGAAATTATAAAAAATCGCAAATAAATACCGACGGACTATGAGAAGCGAGGTACTGACCTGTAACAAAAAGAAAAATTGATTTAAAAAAATAACAATTTTGCAACTACATTTAAGAAAGCTATTACCCAACTATTAATAGCAAAAACGTGTCACCAGTATTAGCCCTATTATAGTACGAGCACTTACATAACGCAATTAGTGTAGAAGAGATCGGGAATCATTAGTAAATCCATAAACATCCATCATATTTTGACAGCAGCAGAATACCCACGCACCCACAGAAACAAATTGAAAAATCGTGAACTGGTGATAATATAAAATTGATTTATAACTGTCGCCCTGTTGTTTAAAGCAGCCGATTTGAAATGCAAATTATGCAAATATTGATTTTCTGGTTAATGTAGCTCTCTGCACATATTACGCCTGTGTCACAATTTCCAAATTAACGCCGGCAATGGTATTTAAATGATATTACCTTAAATGCATTCATTCTATTACAATCCGAAAAGAGTATAAGCGCACCTTCATTGGATTTAATCAGCGCACATGAATGGCCGGATCAAAGATTCGTTTCATCTGTAATAATTCAATTACCATAAATAATCCTCATTTAATCGTATTCAATACATGCTTTAACATTAAAGGCAAGGCCATCGGTAATCATGCTAAGAGCAATGTGCTTCCCAAACTAGCATCTATGGATAGGTCATTACTTCCTAAATTATGTGCGAGTAATTTTATTTAATGGCCAATATGAAAGTGTATTTTTAACAAAAAAATTTAATGTTCATTTTTCAAGTTTATAAATATAATTTATGCATGCGGTGTTGTGCTTGCTGTTCATTATAAATAATATTGAATAATCATAACTTCTTGAAGGACAAATATAATATTAATCTGTTCAATTTGTATTTTTTTGTATTCTTCGTCGTGTTTGGGGTGTTTTAAACCTTAAAATTGATTCAGCCATAAATGTAAATAACTAATTTATTATCCATACTAAGATGAGTAAAAGCTATTGTAAAAAAATGTACATGCAATCGGGTGCTCATAAATATTGGAAAAAAAATCACCGAATTGAAATTAATACTGCAAAATCACACGACTTCTTTATTTACTTCTTTCTTTCGATGCTCATAAATATTTATTAATGCGTATTAAAGCTGTCGGGGAATATACCAGATGTTCAGTTTATGATAGTGCATAATTTTCTAGAAAGGCCTGGCCACATGCAGCTAGGGATCATCCGAATGGCTCACGGTGCGCAGAACACACCACCGAAATTTACTAACATTATTATAAACTAACTACCGGATGCAATGAACCTTCAAATAAACACAAACACGAATGAACATGTCGGTATGTAACGCTATCTGTATGCCATTTCGCTATAAATTAATACTTCTAAGAATCAGTAGATGATATCTGGACATTAATAGGTGTTTGAAAAAATTGCAAGATTTATTCGATCGCCACAAAACAACTTTTAATTTGCAATAAAAGGATGTAATGTAGGAATGTGAAATAATTTCTAAACTTGTCACAAGTTATTTATTAAGTTTTTTTATTTATTTGTTAGTGCAGATTCGATGTGCAAATTAATAAATTTGCTCCATAAAATATAAATACAACAACTAATTATTTAAATTAGGAGAGACATTAGTTAAATTGTCTTATTATTTCTAGTTAATCATTCATTTTCGCCACAGAAAAACCCTTAAAATTACAAAGAATAAAACGAGGGGTGGTAACCAGTAAGCAAAAACGTGTCCCACTGTTTCATAATTTTATAAAAATTTTCATAATAAATATATTATATATGAGTGCTGTGCCGAATATTTCAAGAATAAAGTGAAATCGAATAGACCAAAATGTTTGCAAAAAGTAAAAACAATATATTTAAAAGCTTTTAGTTTAGTGATAAATAACAAAACAGTTTTTTTTTATTTTGGAAAAAATAATATATTGTTAATCATAAGGATGGTTCGACCTATACTACGCGGTACTTCATTATAAAATAAAACAATTACTAAGTTTTTACCACAAAAATATTTTTTGAAAATTAATATATTATCGACTTAAGTGAAGGTAATTATCAAGTGATCACTTGATAATGACCTTCAAAAGTCAAATCTTAAGTCGCGAATATATTGATTTTCAATACATATATTTGTGGTAAAAACTTAGTAAATTGTTTTATTTATAGTTTATTGTTAATTAAATTATATAAAAAATTGAATTGGATTAAAAATATTACAAAAATGTTTTAATGTATGTAGTTTAAAATTATGGCACGTACCTTTTTTTTCTAAAAAAATATTAAATATTTTCTTCAAACATAAACGGCACTTGATAATGAAAAAAGTTTTTTGCTTTAAATTTTTTTTTATAATTTTTATCGAAAATAATTTCTTTTCTGTAATGTTCTAAAAAAATATGTAAATTGTTTACATTTTGATGGTTCATTAAATAAATGAAAAAAAAATTCTTCAAAAAACGTAAACATAATATTTTCTTTGGGTTTTCAAACTTCGACAATATACACATTACATTGAGAATATTTTGTCTAATAACAAAAAAATAATTTTTAATTTTTTAAAAATCATTCTTCTTAATAACTTTAAAAATAAATTTAAAATAACTAAATTGACATTTAGTTAAATATTTCAAAATTAAAAAATGTTGCTCTGTTTTCTACTTCTTCAGCAATCTTTATATTAATATTTCCTAAAAATCCTTCTTTTTCTAATTTTGTATTTAAAAAATATAATACTAAAACTTCGTTTTCTTTTTTTTTTTTATAAAAAAATTTATTTTTATGTAAATCATAAATTTAAGAATTAAATATTTTTTATTTCTGAATATGGTGGAATTCAACAATATTCCAAAATTATAAAATTAAAACTATTTGTGGAGTTTTAATTTTAAAATCAATACTAATTTTTTGATTTAAATATGTTTCATAACTTGAAAACCATATTCAAAAAGCGTTACACCCATTTTGTATCTTCTGTTTTTTGATAATATTTCACACAAACAATCTTCTTCTGACGCCTTTTTTACTTAATATAATCATTTTAAATGATGTTGATTCATTTAAAAGAAAGTAAAAATATATGCACATTTTTTTAAATTAATTATAATTTATTTATAATTTTGAAACAAATACATTTATTTCTTTGTTTACTTCTTTTGTTTTAGTTTTTCTCAAAATATTAGTTGTTTTTATGATGCATGCATATATTTATTGTTGTAGGTTGTTAAAGGATAAACTTTTTTATGCTTGTTTTATTATTACCAGAGCGGTTTCGCGATTTTTGGTATCTTAAATTCACACTCACCAGCGTAAAAAACCACTGAAGATGCCAGAAATGGAAAAATCGATATGGCAAATACAATAGAACAAGCATATACAAGTATATTAAGTTAACAACCTATAAAATTGACAATGTAATTTGACATTTCTAAATTAAATTTTAAAAAAATATTGTGGGAAAAAAAATCTTGTTAAATTGTTGTGTTTTCCTGTTTGGGTATTTATATCTTGGATATAAATCATGATGTACAAGGTAGTACAGAGCAACTGTCTATCGCTTTTAAAAACTTTGGTTTCAACTTGTTGAGGAAATAATATCAGGGATAGTACTAACCTCAATGAGTTCGATCAAATAAGATGAAGTTCGACCACCCCGTACATGAGGAAAGAGTAGGGTGAGTTAAACATGTCGAAACCCCCATTTTGATTCCAGGTTCGGATTCTAAAAACATGGTTTCATACACCAAATAAATAAAATTGAAAACGGTACGCCTTGGTTACAGTGCCAACTATCACGTAACGAGAAGTGTTGCACTACAAAAATTGCGTATTTTTCTCGTAGAATCTGAATCTGCAATTAAAATTAGGAGTAATTTTAAAATCGTATTATCCACCGTGCGTATACAGGAAATTTTAAAAAATTGTCCCGATCTATAACTAGATTATTTGAAGATAAAGTAATATTTCATAACGGGGGAAAATAGTTGCTTAAATCGTCGGTCCAACTTTTCTCAAAAAGTAATAAAGATTCTGTTTTCGGTATTAATACGAGTATTGTTCATCATCAAAGATCATCTTTTTAAACTTTATTGGAAAGATATACATGTAAAAGAATAATTACAAAATTATTATTTGTTTGCCGTAAAAGCTGGAGATTTTTATGACGTAGACAAAACACCCACCGGAGGCTCCTCCCAAAAACTTTTACAATATTTAGGTTTTACAGGTAATCACATTCAATATTACACACTGAAGTATGCATTATATAGAATTTTCCCATAGACATTCGTGATATATTGACACTTTAAAGTATGCGTTAAATAATTGCGGGTTATGTAAACTAAAATTATGATTATCATTATAATGTAGTAATTTTATTACTCAAAATGTTTATAAGAAAATGTTTGGTCAAATTTATTACAATCTCGGTTAAATTTAGAAGCTTTCCGCAATAAAAATGATTCATAATAAATATTTGCAAACAATTATTTTTTGTTTGTTACGCCTATGACTAACCACATCTAGGGAATTTTAATTTTTGTGTTTTACAACAATTGCATATTTAGTGGCCTATTAATCATTGGCGGCAATTTCTCCACTTTACATATTTCATTAATTTTCGAGTAACAGTGATAGTTACAAAGACTCGAAAACTTCAAAGAATCAATTAAACTTAATGTGGCCTTATCTGAAAATAAAAAATATTAAATTTGCTATAAAACATTTTTCTCCGTAACAATCAAGAGGGCTGGCTTTTCTGTAGCAGCAATTTTTACTACAATAAAACAAATTAATAATAGATTTTCAGGCGAGTCCATAAATGCGTATCTAAAAGCATTATTTTTTAATTAAAATATATTTTCCTTTTATTGTTTTTTATGTTCACCAACCCACCAATCCACCAACCCACCAAATCACCAACCCACTAGTCTACCGACGCACCACCCCACCAACTCATTAATTACCACATGACCACCTCACCAACTCCATAAACCTCACAAACGCCACCAACTTACCAACCCACCAATTCACCAACCCACCAACTCATCAATTCACCAACTCGCCAACTCATTCACCAAATCGCTCACCAATACGCACACTCACTCACTCACTCATAGCGTCCCACGCACACTGATGTCACATAAATATGTATATGTCTATGTGACTTCAGATCGGTGACGGTAACGCTGACGTCACAGGTGATGTTGACGTCATAGGTGCTGGTGACGCAGACGTCACCGCGTGAAGGTCAATTTATGGTGTGTGGGAATTGAAAGTGTGACGCTAAATTTTACCTTGAAAAATATTCCCCCATTGAAGTTTTACTTCAAGTTAGTTCATTTTTGGCAAATACTTTTACTTCAAAAATTGTCGAGACTGAGCTACCCTAGTTGCGACAAACACCGTAATTTATTCGTATACAGAATAAATTTAATAAAAATCAAATTTTTTTTTTCTTGAGACGTTCAGAAAGTAGTCCATTAAAAACGTGTGATTGCAAAGAATGGTTTTCGCTCAATAAGGTGCTGCCATCTTCAAATGACGGTCGTCTGCATTGCATATAATTTATATTGAGGTTAATACAATCTTTGCAATCAATCTTCAGTTTGCTAGACTGAGACTATATCCAAATAAATAGCATCATTTTATAGCTCAAGTGGGTAGTGCATCAGTCAAGTAAACTGAAGATTAAACAAGACATTTTTAAAATACTTATTTGTATTAAAGCCCAATTAATAATTTAAGCATTGATCTAAAATAATCTTAAAAAAACAAAAACAAATTTAAACTGTGTAACTCAAAATCATATTTAGAGAAAGCATGTCATCTTATTTTCCTATTCATTAGAAAAAAACTCATCAAAGTTGAACTTATAGTTTACATAAAAAAATAATCGTATTAAATTAAATATTCAAATATAAAATCCCACATCCCATCAAATCATTTGTGACTTTAGCTTGCATTCACCCTACTTTACTTCACCCACATATATCGCAGACAATGACTATGTGGGTGCGATGAAAACATTTTCGACTTGATTGACTACATACGTTATTGAAACAGATTATATTAACTGTAAATGTAATTTGTGTGAGTACTGCGTTTAAAAAATAATTAACACAATTAAATTATATAAAAGTACAATAGTATTTTAAATTAATTGCAATTATAGTGATAAAACCAGTGGGAAAATATATTACGCTGGTTACAAATTTTAGAGTAATTAATAAATCTCTTAATAAGTCTCCGCAAAGACGGCCTTGAAGTGAAAGTATTCACTGCAACTCCACGAGGGATTAAAGTGTGAGTTTATATATGTAATCAGCGACGGCAGTCTATGCGATTTAGCACATAATAGGCAAATGCCATGGGATTTCAAGGATTATAAAACCCTTTAAGCTTACACGGCATGCATAATTAGCACTTCTAAAATTTCAACTCGTTTAAATTAGCATTTTAAGGAAATCAACAACAATATTTAATATTTGTTTTTCAAAAATATTAAATTTTGTTGTAGATCGCCGATGTGCCCTTATTTCCAATAATAACTTAAAAATAATTTAATTAATTATTTAATTAATTTAACAGATTACGTGATATTATTATACAGGTTGCAGTTAATTTAATTAATTTATTTTTAATTTTAGAGCTATTATACATAGTTGAAATCAGAATAAAAACTAAAATGTTTATGCAAAAATCAAATGTAGATCCCATTTAAAATATGAAAATTACTGTCCGTTTCTTGATCACCTTGTATTTAACGTGTTTACATCTACATATGTTTCTCTTAACCAATAGAGTAAAATGGAACTGAGAATAGCAATCTTACATTACAAATTAATTTTATTAACAAATATTTTTGATATATTTTATAATAAAGGAATAAATATGATCAAAAATGCATTTTTTTGTTTTTGATCATGGTCGGAAGTTAAAAGAATTTATAAAAAACTCTCAATCCTGGACACCCAGTATATGGGAAACCATTCTGCTAATTATAAAGATTATAATAAATTTAATCAAATTATATTACATCCCAACAAAAACAAACAACCAACCTTAACAATTCCAAACCACTCATAAAATATTCATCAAATAACCCCAAAGAATAACAATTTTAAATAATAAAATTGTTATTCTTTGACTAATTGACTAAATAACTGCAGCTATGAATATATGAATGCAATTAATTTATTAAATAAAAATGTATGAATTTGAAATTCAAATAAATAGACAGAATAAAAACGTATACGCCATTAAATTGAAATTGTTGGCAATTAAGGTTATTATTTCACTGTTAAGTTACACTATAATTGATTTGTCACCTAAATCTCCAAATAATTTACTCTTTTATATTGTAAGAATTTCGTAGAATTGAGAAAGAATCCCCTTAATAAGGAAACAATTTGACGGCAATTGCTTTTTTATGTTGGATTAACGTTGATAATATTGTGTTGAAAATACCAATACAATACAATGCAACGATTGTGAAACTTGGGATGTGTGACACTATTTTCCTTTCGATAAAATTGTAACAATTTTCTACCACGCAAACTTGTTAATTGAATTTATCAACTCTAATAGGTGTTTATATTTATATCGTTTGATAAGGTACTTTATCGTGTTCTAATGCCATATATGTCATGTACATATTCCTCTGTGATTCATGCGTGTGCGAGCGGCTATATCTGCTACAATCTCGACAGATGGATTGCATCCAAGCCAGTTGGACTATATGCTCAATTACGCATTTTGATATACATTTTTAGATTATCATGTCCGAGAATTTTTACCGAGAAATTATTAATTCTGAATAATTAATAAAATAAAATTATACCATACTACACCATAAATATTAATTCTGTGTATTTTTTAGTCTATTGCTATTTAATTATATAACAATAGACTGTAAAATACTATTAACACTAAAATATTATTATTATAATATTTATTTTATAATGCATAAATATTTGGTACAATATTTTTTTGTTTTAATTTGTTAATTAATCACAATTCAAGAAACAATCGAATATTAATTTTATACTTAGTAGAGCGAGTGACAATGTATTAAAACAATCCAAGTAATTGATGGTTGAATAATGTACTTTATACAAGCGAAAGACAAACTTATCTCTAATTTTCAAAAGCACAACATTCCCATTTTCAAAAGATTATACACAAATCAACTAAACTACATAAATAAAAAAATAAATAAATAAACATTTCATAATACATCAATAATACCACACATATTTTGCATATTTCAAAAAAAATTAACACAAAATTTCTCATAATTTCAAGTATAAAAAAATACAGTCAATTGCATGTTTATCGAAATTTCTCTATGATTACCACGTGTGCCATATATTATTCCATTTTCAACCTTTCGATGCATTTGAATTTTCATTTTATTATGTACTTAATTTTTCATTTCTTACGATAACTCTTCAGAACCGCATTCATATTAAAAAAAACATCATTAAATCATCCCATTAAATTAAATACATGTTTTTTACCAATTCTAAGCATGCATTTTGAGTATCTAAAAATTAAATTACATTTATTTGATAATACATTTAGTTCAAATCTGTTGCCTTTCAATTATATAAAATGAAGCTTGTCCTGTTAAACTGCGAAACAAAAAATAAAAATATTAAAAATAAAAATTATCCTTCTAAAATATTTAAATCTTGCTGTAAATATTAATTACGCATTAAAATTAATGTCTATTCTCTTGAATTATAAAATTCAAATCCACCAAGATTGTATATTTTAAATTTAAGTGAAATTTCTATGTAATTCTATGTTTTTTGTCGGAGTTGTGTGGTTTTTTAGAATGTATGTG
>JARJEC010057127.1:0-12146 GCA_030264575.1 Tachinus sp. AB-2021 | reverse complement strand
TAAAAGTGTATTGATTGATAAGCGCGTATAGATACGTTTATTTGCATAACCTACACCCACATTGGTTAAAACTGATTTTGGCAACGATGCACAATAAAAGATTAGATCGATGTCAATATTATTAAATTGGCAAAATTAAAGTATGCATATCTTATCATTACGATTTGTTATCTTTTATACACGAATAAAGTTCAGTCTGCGATGAATTCTGAGGCGTTCGTCTTGAATTTTGTGTACCGTAGAAGAATCACATTGGTATTGACTACTTTATTTAACTAGTTTTTATTTATTATCAGTAAAGCTTCATCATCAGTAATTATAGTAAATTGGAGAACTAGTTTTCTTTCTATAACAGAAAATTATTATTGCAGGAACAAATTGGTCCAAATGGAAAACAACAGGCAGTGCCTCAAACGATTGCAGCAACTACTAGCATCCAAGTACCTCAATCCAAATCAAAATTACCGGGACTACGCAATAGATCTCCTACCGGGCAATCCCCAGTATCGAAGACGCGCAAACCATCACAAATCAATGATCCATCCACAAGTCCGAAATCGAAAACGTGGCGCGGTCGTGTTGCCAATAAATTCCGAAAGATGCACCAAGCAAGCTCACCTAGTTCACCGACAGCACCAGAAGGTTCTACTTTCGGAAACCCCTTAGAACACTGTCTTCCATCAAACCAAAACGCATTTGTGCCCAAATTAGTGGAATCGTGTACGGAAATTGTGGAAAACCGCGGATTGGAAATGGTTGGAATTTATCGCGTTCCTGGTAACAATGCCGCTGTTACTGCTTTGACCGAGGAAGTTAACAAGTGCTACGACGATGTGATTCAAAACGACCCCAGATGGACGGACGTGCATGTGGTCAGCAGTTTGCTGAAATCGTTTTTCAGAAAAATGCCGGATTCGTTGCTTACGACAGGGGCCTATCCGTATTTCATAGAAGCGGATAAGATTGAGAATCCGAATGCAAGGATGCGGGAAATTAGAAAACTCGTGAAGAGTTTGCCGCCGCATCATTATAATACTCTGAAGCATCTCATAATGCATTTGAAGAGGGTGGTGGATTATTCAGAATTTAATAAGATGGAAGCCAGGAATTTGGCGATTGTTTTTGGGCCTACCATTGTCAGAACTGGCGAGGATGATATGGAGAAGATGGTCAATGATATGACTCATCAATGCAAGATAGTGGAATCTTTGCTCTTATATGTAATTATTTTGATGATTATTGATTAAATTTTGTTTTAACAATTTTCAATTTTAGGCTGATTGGTTCTTCACCGAAGATGAGGTGGAAAGCTTGAATCTACCAGCTCCAATTGCAACTGCTGAGATTTTTTCAAATGAACCTGAAATTAGTACGGCGTTGCTGCGGGACAATATCAGCAAAGTTGGAGGTAAGGAGAAATTTTTAATATTTCGAAATCATTTGTAGTGAAACTTTTATAGCGAGGTAGTAGCTAGTGAGTTGATGAAATGATAATTAAATGAAACATTTCAGTGGTTAAAGCAGTGATCGAATGCAATTTAGAAAAGGTATAGTCTATCTATGCGTTTAAACGCCGCCAGTAAACGCAACTATTAATGCGTTCTATCTACAACGAAAATTCACAACAAATTGCAAGCTTGATGCATTTATTAGCACCGTTTAAACGCAGTAGATAAATTGTGGGATTTGCATTGTCGAATGGCTGTGCATAAATAAGGAAGGGGTAGAAGTACTGCATATTTTGTACAGGGTTCAAAATAATGGACACATTTATATATTTAATACAAGTTTGTTCAAAATAGTGAACAGGTTTAGATATATTTTGATGAATTTTTGCCAAAAAAGTTTTCCGGTTTGATAAATTTTATACAGGCTTGTTTTAAAACATTTTGAACTACGCCCCAATTGTGATATTTAGTGCTGTGGGGTTGGCAACGTGTTTGCGAGTAAAAGCTCCTTTGCAACCACGAGTTTTCGGATTATTGAAATAGTTTTTATGATATTATTATTTGAGTGCAACGTTTTCAAGTGTTGCCGCGAAATTTGAAAAGTGCGATTTATTTGATCAACGATGCAATGTCAACTTTTGCACGAAACTCCAAAAAACGTTTAAACCTTTGAAACAAGCTTACGGCTCGAGGACGTGCGCAATATTTTCAATGATTTTCACGATTTAAAAATGGATCAATTGAAAAACGTTCTAGTCTCAGAAAGGCTTCTACTTCAAGTGGTGCTTCACACGTTCAGAAAATCAACGACCTTCGGCATACAAATTGCTAATAGACTATTTCAAAAGTCGTCAGCATCTCAACTATGCCATACCACGAAATTTGCACAGAACATTAGAAAGAAAATTAAGTGTTGGTTTTTTTTCAACTTCACGAACAAGCCAACAATACAATATTTTGAAATTCAAAATTCAAAGGTCATCCAGGGCTGTTTTGAAAAATGAAAAGGGAGCACCCCTTTTGTAAGGGAAAAGGACCAATAATCTGTAAAATTTTTGCAAAACCTTCTTATTCTATATGTTTTATACTAGGTAGTTCATAATAGTTTATAAATTTAGATATTTTATATAGATTTATTCAAAATAATGGACATATGTAGATATTTATTTATAATAATTTTGTTTAAAACGTCGGCCAATATTGTTTTTACTTGTTTATGTTCAAATCTTGAGTGATTATAAAGGTGAGACAATGATTCTTTTTTAATTTTAGGTTTGCACCACAATCGCGAGCAACGGCAGAAAACGGAATTTATCCAGACCCTTTTTTCTGCGGCCCATAAAAAGTACAAGAAAATTGGAATAAAGGGAGGCCAAAATTCAGGAGATTCCAAAGAAGAAATGCCATCGCCCAATGGGCATAAGGACTTTCTTCCGATGATAGCGTACATTAATAGTGGTACTGATACAACTGATCTCAAAGATGTAAGTACTATTAACTTTTGTATTTAGCATATTCATTAACAACTCCATCTATCAGTGGGATTCCAGTTTTTGACGAATCTCCTTCGTATTACCTTAACCACTTAACAAGTTTTGCCCTAGTGGTGCGATTTTTTTGTACAGTGATCAAATTTTAAGATCGGGAAAAATTTGTTTTTGGCTAGGTAGTATATCTCCAATTTGCAAGTGGAAACAAATTTGACGAGGGCGACACTCGGGCTCTTCGCTGTTTGAAAAACAAAATCGCGTCCAAGTCACTCAGGCAAAACTACTTATAAGTCTTATTCTGATTTTTATCATTTTTTATTTAGAGTACAACTGAAACAACAAAACCAAATGTAATTCCTACAACAGTGACGGATATGGAGACAACATCAGATGGCAGTGTCTTCAATTACAAGAAAGACGGCGAAAAGTTAAAAAGGAGGGTGGAAAACTTTGTGAAGGAGACCCAGTCGAATTTGCAAAGGCCTAGGAAACCAGAATGCAACAGCAATAATAGTTTAGGTATTTGCGTATTTTGGTCATTTGCAAAATTGTTCTAAATTTTTTCTCTCTAATTTTTGCAGAGCTAAGGTTACCAAATCCAATAAGTTCCTCAGCAAATAACGTGAGGCACTCACTGAACGTAAACCAGAACGATCAGCGAGTCATCACGAAAACTCATAGTGCTTCCAACGTCTTCTCGCGGACAACCAATATTGACAATAGTGGTGCCAGTGCAAACGGCAGGAACTCGCTGAGTTCAACGTTACAGTGCAACAAACCAAATTACGTTTACTTTAATAACAAAAGTGATAAACAAAACAATTCAGTGAATTTAAAAGACAGCTTCAGTGACCTTAGTTCTTCCAGTGATTCCAGATTCAAGGCGTTCGCGTTGCGGCGCGGCAGCTCTGCCGAAAACATCGCCACCTCCATCGATCTTGTAAACGCCAACGGGAATTTAAAGAAGGTTAAATATGAAAATGAGGTAAATAAGCAGGTCGGTTCAGTAATAATTTGAACTAATCAGAATGATTTTAGAACGATCCAATCCAAAAGACGGGTTCTCTGGATTCCCTCAACAAACTCCACCCGAATTTTGATGACGGTAAGTTAAACTAATATCATTTTGCACTAAAAAATGTGTACATTTAAAGTAAGGGTTTAGAAAATAAAATTGTTTGGTAAAATAATACAGGGTTTGGGCCACCGGTGGCTCCACCTAGAGGGTGGAGGTCAGTTCGTCCCCCCACTTCAATGCCGCAAAGGCCACCAAGAACACGCAACAACACCTTATATCACAGATTTTGACGGAGGTACTCTAATTTTTGATGCTGTGCAGAATTTCTATAACGCTTGGTTTTGAATTTTGTTGTTTTGTTTGTTATAATCCTCCTTCTACCCCCACAATCAATTCACGCATTAAGCACTCGCTGCGCACAGCTACATAATATAATCCATAACACGTAATTAACAATGAGGGCCGTAATCATAATCGACGCTTTAGCATTTTCTACAAAACTGTAAATAACAAATGAAACGTTTTCTGCATTGTGTAAATTTTTTGATTGATTGCTAATATTATGAAGCTTCATTAAAAATTCTGCTTGATTTATTCCTAGTTCCAAACAACTGCGTTTGTTTTGCGCATGCGTAGTTGTTGAAAAATTATTGCGTTTTGGTTGATTAGATTATGACCTACATCACGAACAGTAATTGGATTTTTTTGTTTGTGATTAATTTAAAGCATATTTTGTTGGATAGATCCGATTGAAAGTGATATATAGAGTACGGCTTCCTTACAATGTAATTAAGAAGTTTAGGTCATCATGACTAATTTTATAAACTCGTTTGATCTTGAACAACATTTGCCATTGTTCTAATGAACAATTTAAAACGTAGTTTTAGTTTTACATAATCTACAACATACAGTGAACCCCCTACCTAGACTGATCTATGAAAGAGTTTTTGCGCAACTATAGAACACGTCGGAGGTATAGCGTATGTTCGAGAGGAATATAGTTTGCCCAACAAATAAAAATAGTTTGCACGTAGTGAGAAAGTGCAGAGAGGGGCGTCTCAACATTCAAACCTGATTTAAACGATACATACATTGCCTGTAGGGCGAAACGAGATTATGCTGTTTATAATTTCAACGAACAACATCAGCTACCGACAGGTTTGCACGTTCTTTTATAACTGCGCGCCTTCGTTGGCCTCACTTTAAAGCGAGTTTTACTTATGAAGCGTCCAAGTGTATTATAAACTCAATATTGTTTTTCAAATGTCTGTATGGTTTATATTTCAAATTATCATATGCAAAGTCAGAAGTGAAACACATAGTGCAAATCCGGCTTAAATATGTTTTTGTTGCTGTACATAGATAATACGAGAATGCTGGAGAAGTCTCTTTAGTAATGCTCCGTTAATCTGGATCCATGAAAACCAACCGACTCTATCCGGATGAGTGAATAATCTACATTGCTGAGTATATAAATAGCATCAAGAAATAATATCTACGTACCTAGGGTTTTTCCATTTGATATTGTAAAGTTGAAGGCAGTTGCGCCTCCTATGAAATTTTCCCAAAAGTTTTGTCAAGTAGGATTTAGGTTATAAATATTTTTGCCGAAGTTTCTCAAAAAAAGTCTGTGAATAATAATCTGATACTCCCGGTATAGTACAGTGGTTTTAAAATTCTACGACTTTGACAATAATTAAGGGATTAGCGAAGTATGGATTAAGAGAACAATTACAGTTATATTTTTTTAGATTAATGAAGGTACAAAATGTATCAAAAGTCATAAATCTATGGACTTGCCCAAGCAACCGCTTAATTTTGATCCAGTTGAGTCTATTTAAAACTTTCTTGGTTATTGGCATTGAAATTAGAAAAACGGATCTATTTAGAACAACAGTAACTTGTTTTACTAAAGTATATAAATTTATATACATTTAATCCCTACGGGACAATCGACGTCCTGGCCGGTTGCTCGTCATTACACTATACACAGTCAAATACGCTTTTTATGGTCAATTAGAACTGATAACTAACCAAATTTTAAGGTCTTTTTAAGGTGTTATATTGTAATAAGACAATTACAGTAAAGCGAGTCAATTGCCTTTGCCGGACACAATAATGAGGTACACATAAACACGAGTGCTTGGCAGCCTGGGTACGAATTAACATTTAACTCCTTAAAATTATAAGTTTCCACTGAAAATAAACGTATCATAACAAAACACGTGAAGACAGTGACTCGGCTTTTCTCTTTACACGCACTTACACATCGGTCAACGGCAGCCGCAAGGCCTGGTAGATACCGTCGAACCTAAGTTCTTTATCTATCGGGCCACAATCCTTCCGGAGAACTCGGCTAATTAACATTATTGCTAAAGATCCCAATTATTATATTGTTGCAGTCCCGACAAGTGAAAACATTATTGGGAAAGTCGGATGCTATGCTATATACGGCGTTCGAATCGTTTGCAATTCGGAGCTTCCATAAATTAATCAGTTCAACGATCTTCTTTGAACGCAACTTTATGCATCAGAATTTAATTATAAATCATTTCTAAAATCAAAAGGATTCTGCATTTTCATCTTGTCCAGCAATCACCTTTTACACATTTTTTTCCTTTTCACTGGTTTTTGTTTTTGAAGATGGTGGTTTTATGTTCATAAAACTAATTATGAACATCAAACCAATGCAAATTAAGGTACCTCAGTAGCTCAATTGGTAGAGCATTGGACATAAAACCAATTGTGAACATAAACCCAATACCAATTAAAGTACCTCAGTAGCTTAATTTGAAGAGCATTGGACATGTAATCTAAAGGTTGTGGGTTCGATCCACAAACAAGGTGAATTTTTAAACATTAGGCTCCTTTGCATAATTTAAATTGTAAATTATTTACAATATTCAAATTATGTAATAAAAACGTACACAGAGAAACACCTCACCGTGCAAGCCTGATTTAAACGGTATAAAAATATCCGCTCGCGGATTTCTTCCGCTGCTTAGGCAATTGTTTACATGTTGAGCTGTGTAATATATTGTCCGTTGGGTAAGACCATAGTATGTGCGTTAAAATGTCAGCAATCAATAGCAGCCAATTGAATAGTTTGCACGTGCTTTTATTAGTCCGTGCCTTCGGCAGTCGAACATAGAGGTATATTTTATTCTGTTGAATATATTTCTAACCGATCGGTAACATTATATATTTTAATCTGTTCGGATATTACTATTGTAGATTAAAGGTAAACCAATCAGATGAAATGCGTGTCGTTAGCTTATCGACGAATTGCAAGCTCAGGGACTATCCAAAGAACGGTGTATCTAAAATTCGAACTGTCAAAAGCGCAGAGGTGCCCAATCATACTATAAATAAAACTATATTGGGCTAACCATTGTTTTAGTTTCTTTATTAGACGAAAATTATTCAAGTATGAAAACTCCTTTCTAAAAATCTTCTTTATTTACTTTTATGTTATTTGTGGATAGATAATTTATAATATTTTTTTTCTAAAAATCTTCTTTATTTACTTTTATGTTATTTGTGGATAGATAATTTTTAATGCCATATACTACTTACATCAACGGCCAATACATTGCTTAAAAATTCCGCTGAACACGTGAAAGGGTTTTATTTAAATGGGCTTAATATGTAATAGTTACTCCGGAAAATATTCCGACCAAATGTGAGTTAGTTTCTTTTACAATTAAAGTTACTATCTTTAATTGTAAAAGAGTGCAGGTATGTTTAAGATAAGAAGAAGTACTCCAAGAAATGGCACGGGATAGCGTAATCTGCTTCCCCCGTTGTTTGCCTTCATTTTTCCGGTGCCATTTTGGTTTTTGACTTTAGCTGTATTCCAGTTTATCTCCCCTATGCCCGGCTAATTTTTTTTACCACTTGTCTCGCGCGGTATTACCATATTAAAGAACCCTTAAATTCGGCAACTTTTCATAAAATCTAATAATAATATTTTGTGCTATTTTTTTAGATTTCCGTTTAATATAAATAATTATTAAAATATTAAATTACAAAGTTATACTACTTATGCTTAAAATTTTAAAGTTAAATTTTATTACTAGGAATCAAAACACGATCTGATAATTATAAATCTGTAATTTTGAAGCTTTGATAGTCTATATTATACCCTCCAAAACTCAAAAGTCCAAGGATAACGCGAAAAACGCCTGTTCCTTCTTAGGTGAACCACCTTGTATATGTGCGTCTTTTCAAAATGAAACCAGGTGGGTTTTACCGTTCACATTTTTTCCACACACAAATTTTAGGACCAGCTCTCCCTTAGTTCCCATGACATTCAAAGTCGGAGCAATTTTGATTGGCAGCTGAAGTGACGCAGTGGTTAGTTAACTCCTGTTTCTTATTTGGAGTATCGACTTTTGCAGGTTGAGGTAAAGTCGTGTTGAGTCTTCTTTCGGATAAGAAGATAAACTACAAATCCTCGTGCAATTTCTAGAATCAAGATGATTGCTGCACGTTAAAGAAAAGAACAAAATAATTCAGGTATTAATTGCTGAATTTTTGACAAAACTCGTATATTTGCTTAATATCTGGCATCAGCATGGATGAGAAATGGACATTAAAAATTTATTTAAAAAAAAAACTTACGAAAGGTTTGCTTCAATATTTCTATTGTGTGAATAGATGAACATTTTTTACGTTTGCTTATTAATAAAATTCATTTATGGATCTGATGTCTTTACCATTAGTGCTCAACTTTCATATCAATGCTTTTGATAGTATGACAACTTTAAAACTATAATCTAAATTAGAGCCATATTGTGTGTAAATGTGTTATGTAAAAGTTCAATTTTCTTGTTTCAGGCGGTGATTTAGTAAGTGCGATGACCAAACTATACGATGAGAAGAAGAAGGAACTAAATCCATCATCGGTACTGACATCCGAGAACATCCCGTACGTCGATGAATCACCCGAAAAACTATCAAGACAATCAATAACATATTTAAACAAAGAGAACATTCCAAGTTCGCCAAAATCGTACCGGAATCCGAGCTTGCATAAAAGCCAATACGGTACCTCCAAACTGTTCTCGACGTACCAAAACAAGGACGCTGCCAAGCTGAAAGAAAAACAAGAGTTTTTAGAAAAAGACGAGGATTCAAGCACGAACTTGCCGGATAATGAAAGGCACATCACCAGTAAGAAAATATTAAGCTTCAACATATCATCGGGAAACTGCAAACTGAAGCGATCCGAATCGCTGAACAAACCTGAACGCACCGTATCGCCGCTGAATATAAAACTGAAGCGATCGGAAAGCTTGAATAAGCCCAGCGATAAATTAAAACGTTCAGATAGTTTGACAAAGAATGAAAAAACCGAATGCAATATTAGTAAAAAGCGTGAGATCAGTGGTTCATCGAGGAGGGCCACTAAAGACTTAACAAAACTCAAAAGAAAAAACGGAATGCCCGAACGATCTATTAAGCGACGGCATACCGTAGGGGGCACCAAGGACCCAGATAAAATCACATTGATTGATAATCGATCATGCACAGAAATCGATAACGTCAATGAAAATAATAAGGAAAAGAATCTGCGCACAAGCTCGCCGGATTTGAGTTCCACGCGAAGAGAACGTTTCTTATTCGAAGTGAATTTAATAGGTCCTGAGAATATGCTTGTTGCATTACGGCAACATTTAATAGGTGCCAGACCGCAAAGCTTCCCTGAGAGTTCGGTATACAAAGTTCCACTCGAATCTCACGTCTAAATAAATCAAATAAAAAATATTCTAAAGAAGCACGCTTATATTATAGTATGAGTCTGTCTGTGCCTTAATAATTAAATAAAAACCAATTGCTCTCTTCATTTTAATCAAAAAAATATTGAAAAAAATCAAAGCAGACTGAATAAATAATTAAAAATACGTGCAATCCAAGCATATAATTGTTATATAAATATAATGATGATGATAATAAATTAATCTATAAGAAGATTTTATTATTTAAAAAAGTTATGATGAAATAAAAGACAGAAATATAATTTCTATCTAAAAAAAAAAACACGCAAATGCGCGCATTTATTTTCTTCTTTATTATTTTTTTGTTAATTATTTATTATTATTAATTTGGCTTCTTTAAGTATATGTGATTTATTATTATTCCAGGATTAGCAATTCAAATTTGTGATAACTTTTATGTATAAAAAATTATTTACTTGTACATATTTAATTTCGTTTATGTGAAATTATTTTATTTTAGATGCCCCTCCCCCGTGAATATATTTAGCTTCGCAATCAATCAATCATCTTTATTGTTTCCTTTTTTTATTTATAAATTATTTAAATGTAAGGGTATAATATATTTACGAAATAATTAATAAAATAAACATAAACTTGAAATGTTGCAGTATTACGTAAATACTGTGCCAAAAATTATGTGAACATTGAGGAAAACAAAGCAAATTGATTTTTTTTCTTTTTGTCTTAATTAGAGCACACTTTTACGTAGGAGAATTTGTATATAGAATATTTAATCGCTTCTATTGGTGAGGTGATTTCTATTATTAGGCTGTTTGTGTCTTGCCTGTTATTGTTTTATTTTTTTATAGTTTTTAAGTACAAAATATGTATGTTTGTTGTATTTGTGAAATTTGTAAATATATTTTCAAATTATGCACTTAATCGATCCTTAATAAACAAATCTTTATTATAATTTAAGGAATTACGGCTACCAGTATCATCATTTAAATATTTTCCCTTGCATTTCTACCTAGAATTTTGAACAAAATATAATTAAAAAATGTTTTGTTCAACTTTCATACCACAATTTAAAAAATATAGAGAATAAATAGTTGAAAAAGTTGCTAGTCTACCAATGACAGTTTTGTGATCTGGGGCATTCCCTCGACTCAGATACGAAGTCATATTTTTATTCACCAGATGTACTTGATTTATGTAAAATACTTGATGGGTTGTGCGGGCGCTTAGTGGTTTATGCAATGAAAATGCCATTATATATATATATATATATATATATATATATATAAATGTGTGTGTGTATAAGTGTATAATATACATATATATATGTGTGTAAGAAAATTAAGATGTTCATTCATATAGTACCTTCAAAATGTATCCACAAAATGAACGCAACTACAAACGTTCGAAACGGGGTTGTTCTGATTTCCACGTTATAAAAAATGAATTCACGCGGAACCGATTGCAAACAAAAGCGTAAATAATAGTGGTGCTACTGAATATAAAATGATTCAAATATCTTTTTCATTCAATATTACGTTTTAATTCTAGGACATTTAAACTATTTCTTCACTTTGTTGTGCCAATAAATTAAAACCATTTTATGTTCAGTAACATCACCAATATTTACTCTTTTTTGCAATTTGTTCCTGTAAATATATTATTTTATAACATAGACTATTTTAACCAATACAATAATTACAAATGCTTCTCACATGTTGTAAATACAACCAATGAGATCATTATTATAGTGAGAATATTGAAGGTAGCTTTAGTATACTGGGAGTAATTTCCTGTTGATACGTTATCGCGGAAACAATGTAATAATTATGAAATTGGAATTAAAGTGTGATGAATTGACAGTAATTTTGCGGCGTCTCCGGCTCTATTCTCATCGGGTGGTCGAAGTTCGTTGCTGTTAAATAAATAAGGTAACGGGCGCGAATTATTTTAATAAAAAAATATATATATATAAATTTATTCTAATTCCCAATACTAATTAACATCAAGAAGACATAAAAATATTATCTGTTAACAAAATTCACATACATAATTTTAAACGTATAATGATCGCCAAAAAAACATAAATCACATGCTACATTATAGTTGAAGTAGTAACTCAATATCTATCTTCGTTATAGAAATATTCGAAATTCCAATTTAATACACTTCTTATTTCTTCAATGTGGTTGGTCCGTTAAGTTAATTAAAGGATGGAATTGATCTTTTTATAAGGAATTCTTTTACCGTGCGGAGAAAGGCCAAATATCTGTATTAACAGATATAATATATTTTTTTCAAAGAAATTTTGCAAAATCAAATATATATATACATATATATATATATATATATATATAACTTATATATATAATATAACTTATATATTATAATTATCCGTCTTCCGATTCCTAATCTCCAACCGTCTCGGTTTCTCCAATCCTCTTCCTCCAAT
>JARJEC010057111.1:0-13876 GCA_030264575.1 Tachinus sp. AB-2021 | reverse complement strand
TTACCGACTGACGCTTGCTTACTAAAAGAACAAACATTTTTCTTCTTTGTGTATGTCACTCAACGATTATTAAATGCTAAAAGCTTTCTAAAATTCAAAATGAAAGACAACTACGTAACAATTAAAAAAAATTAATCTTTATCAATATGTACATGCTTATTAATTTTAGTAAAACATCTATCTGTAAAACAAACATACATAAATCAATACATAAATATGCACAAATGCACACAACCTAAATGCATTAATTTCCGACATCATGCGAAAATTAAGGACTAGAACTGATTTGGAATAAAAACCAGAACTAAAGGCCATATATATTTTGAACCTTGAACCGGTATCAAATTGTATATTGAAAGTCAAAAGCCGTATTTCTGAACCGGACTATATGATTTGAACCGGTTATTGTATTTTCTCCAAATTTTGCAATTTTTATTATATATTTTAATGAAGAAAAAAAAAATAGATCATTTGTACTGAAAACTTGTAAAATAGCAACAATATTTATAAAAAAATGTGCTTTTTTTAATATAAATAAACGTTTATCTAAAACTCATTAAAACTTTTAAAAACATTATAATTTAATTGTTATAATATTATTATGATAAAAGCAATTTATGGTATAAGTGAATTAAGAATCAATTTATCCACGAAAAATAGTTTAGACCACGAGGGACAGCTTGCTGTGATAATGTTTTAAAGTGGATAAAATGTTTTTATTCGAGTGTACCATAAAGTACTTTTTTGAATTTTAAATAAATTTATTACTGCAGCTTCTAAATTGTCAAATTGATAAATTTCCGGAAAGTGTCACATATTTCATAAACAAAGTCGTGTTGTCGATAGTAGTATGAAAAAAAAGGTTTACGTTGCCAGTAAGAGTGTGAATAGAATGAAGCTGTCATCATTTTATCCATACTTTTGGTTAAACCATTGTTTTAATAATTAAATTTTAGATATCAAATATTTTATTAGTTGAAATTGGAAAAAATATTTTTTCTTGATTTTCATTATTTTTTATAGATGTTATGAATTAATTTTGTTGGTCTTTATTATAGTGTTTCTTAATTTTCTTTCTGTTTTTATAAGTGCTCTCTTATTTTCTTACAATCATTATAGTTATTTATTATTTTTTACATAGTATTTAAATTGTAAATAGTTTTTCGTTCTAATAAATGAAATGTCGATTGGATTTTTCCATAAGTGAACGGCAGAAGAACCTTTGAGAAATATATTTCATTAAAAATCTCACATTTTTTGTGTTCTTTTATTGTTAACGTTTTGGGACCATCAACAGTCCATTTCTCAGCACATTAAAAAAGTTTTTTGTCAGCAGATTTGAAGTATTCACGTAGTTTATATATTTGCTAATTATATAGCTGTTTAATGTTAGTTATACCCCTTCCACCTCTGTGTTTAGGTAGATTAACTTTTTGTTTGGATGTTCTTAGATGATCCATATTATACTTTGTTAATGCAGTTCTATTTTTTCTGTCTAGTTCTTCAAGCTCTGTGTTTGACATGTTATTATTCCAAATGAATATGTCAGGGACGAGATTGCATATGTATTTACTGCTTTTACTGTGTTTTTTGTGTTTAATTTAGATTTCAGCATTAATTCATATTGTTCGGTAAACTTTTTTTATTAAGCCATTATCGATTTTTGTGTTTTGTGTCATTCCCAGATATTTATACGTTTGGTTTTCTTCCTTTGTCGTTATTTTTAGGTCTATAATATTAGGTTATTGGTTTTTAGCCTATTTACCTTTCTCAATATGTATAATTTTACAATTATTTATGTTAAATGTCATGTTAATATTTCTACTCATTTCATTCAAGAGTTTTATCATTTGTACTAATTGGTCTTTTGTAGCAGCATACATTTTTATATTATCAATAAAGATTAGGTGGTTAATTTTTAGTTATTTCTTTATTTTATATTCATATTTTGTTTTGTTTAGTGTGCAAGACACTGGATTGATTGCAAGGCCGAACAGGAGGGCACTTAAGGAATCTCGTTGAAATATTTCATTTTTAATTTTGATGAGTTTGGCAATAAATAAATAATATAATGGCAATAATAAATGGCAATAAAAAACAAATAACTGTTGGGTTAATTTTTATGCATATTTAGGATTTGTATAAGTCAAGGGTAAGGCATTAAGTCAAAGGTTTTTCTGTAGTTAATATATTCCATGTATAAATTTCTCTTTTATTTATAAGCTTGGTTGGTAATTACATTATCAGTTATAATTTGTTTGTTGCATCTTTTCGTGTTGTTTTTGCATCTTTTTTTGATTGTCACCTAGTGTTCCTCAATATGTTCATTTATTTTGTAGGTAATAATACTTATTAATATTTTTTAATAGCATTTTTAACATCATTTTCTGTAATGATTTAATCAATTTCTGCTCTGACTAATTTCATCTTCAATTATCCAACTAGCATCATTTTTGAGTTCATTTGGTTTTGACTAAATATTTTCCACAAATCTTAGATTTTTGTTAGGTTTGATGTTTGAATAATTACACAAGTTTTTTTTTCAAGTTATCGGTAGAAGGCTCTTTCGATATTTTCAAATAGTTTGTTTTGATGTTTTCTTTCCATTGAAAGGTTATATCTTTTAAGTCTATGGCTCATTGCAGCCAGTTTCTGTTTTTGTAGCTCAATCATTCATTTATGTGTTCTTCTAAAGTTCGTATGGCATTTGATTGTAAATATACAAATAGATGTTGTATTTTCTGTAATAGTTCCTCTTAATAGTGCCATGTCCTTGGGTATACCTTCTTAGCTGTCCAATATTTTTTCTTAGGATTTCAATTTTTGTTTCTAGGTATTTTTTCCACGGTGGTTTTTTATGTTGTTTTTGATCATTATTCTTTGTTTAACTGCACAATAAACTAAGCATATAATTTCTTCTAGTGACGTATTTACGGTAATGTTTTTTTTCAATAATTGTTGCCGCTTGTAACGGTATGAATTTGGATAATTGTTTATAAATTTTTTACTTAATTATTTCTATAATTTTTTGTTCGTAATACATTAATAATTAGTACTAACTTTATTTGATTTTTATGGTTTTTTTACATTTTTGTTTAATGTTTAATTTAGAAAATTTTCACATGGTTTTTTGTTATAATTTTTACTGTTCTTATTTTTTAATTTTTTATATTTTTTAAGTTTCTAGTAGTTTCAACATTGTTTTCAAAATTTTTAATATGTTTGTCAATTTTTATAAATTTTTACATAGTTTTGATTGTTTCTACAATTATAACGGATTATTATGTTGATTTTTATTATTTTTATTACTTTTTAATTTTCATTGTGTTTCTTGCAATTTTTATAACTTTTATTTATTAATTTTTACATAGTTTTCAATTTTCATTGTTTTCTCTTTTTTCGATTTTTATTGTCTTATTTACAAGATTTTTATAGTTATGTCAAATTTTTTATTCTTTGCGTATTTAAGTAATTTTCATTCATGGCAGTAGACTAAAAAGTTTTCTAAAGATCAACTCCAAGTTTAAAAAATACTTTTCTACTTATGTAAAGTTTTTTTTATTACAACTGTAATGTTTATTTTTTAGATGTTATATTATGTTAGATTACGCTAGATACATTTAAAATAAAAATTACTAATAATGCAGAAAATTTTCTAATAAACTAATAAAACTCTACTAAAATTACAATTTTTAAAGAAAACTGTATTTTATATCAGAAAATTTACTGTTTATATCAGAAATCTTGAAATAAATAATATATTATTCTATAAAAAATTACTAAAAAAATTTGTTTGTCTAAAAATTTACTAGACATTTTGATTTGTGACAAATAATCTATTAATATTACAATTTGTAAAATTTACTAAAAATTGCGATTGAATGCTAAATTTTTTTTAGATTATTTTAAATTGCATTTGTATAATTATTTCGTTTTGTGCATTTTTGTTGCATAATTTTACATAATACGTTTTTTTTCTATACCTTTATTTATTATTTTGTGTGAATAAATATAAAAAGTCAAATTCATAATAATAAAACTAAATAAAAAATGTGCCCAACATCCAAAAAGTAATAAATTGAATTTTAATTTTATTTATTTTAAACAACAATATCAAAATTTTAGTTATTTTATAATAAAAATTGCAGGATTTAAATAATTATTCTTTTGTTTTCAGTGCAAGCAGCTATTAATTTGTAATTGTTTCGTTATAAATTTCAGTTCTTAATCATATATTATAATATTTGTGACAAACTTGCCAAAGAATTATTATTTATTATAAATTGCATTTTTTTATAAAAAGTACTACTGTAAGAAGTTATATATATATATCATTTTTTATTTTCACTTTCTTTTTTTAAATAAATCTTCTTTACGCAAACTATACACTTATATACCGGTAACAGAAACAAGGTCTAATTTAAAATTTATAAACATTGAATGAAATATATTAAATATTATCTTCTGTTATTTTAATTGATTCTTTTGATATTCATTTTAAAATAAATTTTACAATAATTAATATTGTTATTTGTATAACAAAACCGCTGCAGTTTATAGCTATGAATTGTACAAGCGCGCGAATGTGCACTTAACAGATCTGTTCGTTTGTGTAATTGGGACTGTTATGGACGATCTGGTGTTCGTTTGTGAGCCCTATCTTGCACTAAATACTAAATAGTCCGCTTTTTGTTCATTTGTGTGTTCCGAACAGGTACTTTTGACTCTTGCTCTCGAGCAGTAGTAAGCAGTGCAAGTTTGGATTAACGCTCCAAATTTTAAAATAATTATATTTAAATTGCGTAATGTGTAAACATATAAATAATAAAATATTCAAAAATTCAATTCGACGCGGGTATAGAACATAAAACCGATACCAATTAATGTGCCTCAGTAGCTCAATTGGTATTGGCCGTGTAATCCAAAGGTTGTGGGTGCGATTCGAGGTGAATTTTTGAAACATTTATTTTTAAATGGAGTAATGTCGTAGTAATTATTTAATAATTATATTATTATGATTTCAACGTTGGCTCCATTTAAAAATGTATATTGTAAATAATTTATTATTTACAATATTCGTATATTTTATTATCTAATATGTTATTACAACTTGAATTTTACCATTAACAACATTTGCATAAATCAAGGTTGTTAACTTGTTTTGTCTTGCAATTTAAATAATAAACATTAACAAACAACCCAAATAATAAGTGTAGATTAACTCATTACTTCTGGAAATTCTCTCCTTACCTCAACTATCTTGAACTATAATGTCATACGGAACTTGCTCAGAGTAGACAAACAGAGCTAAAGTGCGAGGTTGTTGCCATGACGTAGTCGAGTTACATGCTCAATTTTTGCTATCGTAACGTGTTTTAAAAAATCTTAAAAAGTGTCGTTAAGGAAAACTTATTCATTTTTCTTTGTGTGCTTTAATACGTCGTCAAAGAAATCGTGAAAAGATGCTTTTTATATTCTAAAATGAAGATATTAAAAATACTACTTAAAATTCAACTAACATCAAATTAAATGAATATGAAATAAATATAAGTATAAATATAAAAAGTTGATTTAGGTTACTTTATCAAATTTTATATATGATTTACATTTATTCAGTAGCGAATCGACCATAAAACCAAAGTTGAGATGTTTAAATCACTTTGTTTTAAACATGTATAATAAAACACCTTGGTATTTTATAATTGTTTTTTAAACAGTTTTAAACTGTTTAAAATAAGGTACTGTTTAAAACATTTAAAACATGTGGTTTATAACTTTTATATTTTAATTGCAATGCTTGTTAATTTATATTTTATAATATAAACTATATCAACAATGATTGAGAATTTTTAAATTCCGATTAAAAACAATGTAAACGGTCTAATACTGTCGGCTCAATTATAAAATTCCTAGATTGTTTTAAGCGAGAGACTTAAGAATCTTCAATCATTGATACCTCTGTACAATACATAATTTTGAATAAGTAATTATACATATAGGAAATATTACAAAATATAAATTAATATTACGGCATCAATATTACAATCATCGATATATTTATATTATAATAAAGATGATGCTTTCTTTTAATTTTTTTTTGTTTTCACAGTAGACAATTAAATTTGCAAACATCAATTTTAAATTCATATACTCGGACGTAAGTAATTATTTAATCATTATTAAACTCACATGGTAGAATTTGTTTAAAACATGTTTAAAACAAAAATAAACTGTTTTAAACAAAAAAACATGTTTTTTTCTTTGAAATTTAAAAAAAAGTTTTATATTTACTCTGCATAAAACTAATGAAGTTTGAGCCTCAAAGCTATTAATGCATACGGACTGATTATACGCCAAACACCCACAATATCTATTAGATATTTCTGCAATTCTACAACACATATATATATATATATATATATATATATATATATTAATATTTTTCAGAATTTTTGATTTATTTTCATTGCAGATGATTTTTATTCTTTATAAAACTTTTTGATTGGTTTTTGTTTAACTTTCGATTTATTTCAAATAACTCAACAAAATTTAGCTTATGGGATCGAAAAATTTATAATGGGATTGATTTTATGATCACAGGACTGATTACCGGACACTGTGGTCATAACAAGCACATGCATAGATTGGGTATACAAGAAAATCCACTAGGCCGCGGATGTTTAGAGGACGAAGCATTCAACATGCAACGCACTGTTCACTTTGGGAAGCATATGCTAGCCCAAGAAGAACTGAAAACGATCCCTTTGCAAAAACTCCTGGACTTCATAGAAGAGACAGAACTGCTAAAGGTGTAAAAAGTCAGAGGTGCACAATAGGACCATCAGGACTGTAGTGCAGGAACGCTTGACGAACCACCTCAGGAAGGAAAAAAAGATCGAATTTAACAAAAAAATATAATTATAAATGTAATAACATTTTTACTTCTGGTGTATGGTCCAATCGCACTTTTTTAACATACTTATATTTATTTACTTATAACGAAAAATTAAACATTAACAACAAAAACATTACTTGCTGCTGTTGCTTGGTAATACAATAAAACAATTTACTAAGTATGTTTTTAACATAATTCTATTTTCTCAAATGAATATTATTTCATAATAATAAATTATCATCATAATAACATTCATTTTTCATGCAATTATGTTATTATGTAAATATTTATTCGCAACTACGTGTAAACATTTAATATACGTTTCAATATCAACAAAGATAAATTAGATCATTATACAAAAACAAATAAAAATTATCCATTACACTTATTATAGTTTTAATTGGGCATTAACATAAAAATTATAATTAAATAATTTGAAATTAAAAAAATGTAATGTATACATGGTGGAAAACTGCCTACAAAAATATTAACGCAAATATCAAAATTCTATGTTTGAAAAATGTGAACTATCCAAACACAGTCTAATATGGATAATGCCCCAAATATTTAAAAATTAAATGATTTAATAAATTGCCTATAGAGTAGTCTTTCTAAAAAATCAACCGAATTTGTAACAATATACTTTATTACACTACAATTTTCTAAAATTTATAGTATATTTTTTAAATAGAATCTTTATTACAAGTTTTAAACTTGAAAATATGTTAAACATCGGTTTTTTATATTGTAAACTAATATTTTAATAACTTTAAATATATGACTCGTCATATTATACATTATCAATATATATTATCATGCTTGGTAAGTTTGCAGTAAAATACCACTATTTATAATTTCCTAAATTCTCAAATCATTGTTGTTGCGGATAAGAGAATAAAAAACGATACAAAAAACAATAACATGTATTTTAAACAGGTTTTCGATTTTTTAATCAAAATTGATAGTTGTAAAAAATTTTTAAAACAATTTCTATTTAAAATATTATAAATCCTTGATTATTTTAAATTTTGATTTGATCGCTATATTGCTACTACATTTTGTACTTAAAACTATTTTTGTCACAACTTGATTTTTTAAATTACTGTTAGTACATTAAAAAATATAAGCAATCGCTTAATATCACAGTTCTAGATGACATTACACCAAAATAATTATTTATTTATTCAAACTCAATCTCATCATCAAAGCACAGACAATAGTTTGTTTTACAAAACTCGTCACTATGGGCTTTGTTTCTTAACAGAGATTAAATTTAAATAAACTGTTTCTTAAATTGATTTGTTTGGTATTTATTTTGTGAAAATTATTCATATTAAATAAATAAATAAAATTCCAATAGATTGGTATATTATTATATTTATTAACTTTCACACTGGCATTTAATGCCGAAACATATGTCTTATTATTTTTTTGTATTCTGTTATTATATATATATATATATATATATATATACTGTGAAAAGATTCTCATCTATTGAAATTAAATATATAATTTATTTATTTAAACTATTTCTGTCGGTCAAGCATTTTGCTTTATATTAATGATTTGAAGTTTTAATGTATATTTATGACATACATTCTTCTTTTCTGATTAACCCAAAACAATTTTGCCATTACAAAAATATTTTTTTCAAATATCATTCACACTGTTTTGTACTCAATTTAATTAATTAAATAATCGTGGTTTATATATATTTCATAGTATGTCACATTTAGTGGAAAATGTGTTAAAAAGACTTGTTTTTTAAAGTTACAATTTGCATGTTATAAAATATATATCTATCCGTTCTCACACCGGTTGATCCGGAGTTTTCAGGTCGCTAGCTACTACTCCGCAAGCCCACGGGGTGAAAGCGCCGAGCCTTCCGTAGTGATTATCGGTATATCGGGTTTGTGGGACTGTGCGGGTGCGGCACCCCAATAGACACCCCGCCGCCCTTTTCTAATCAACTAGAGTGGTGGACAAAACCGCCCCACGCGTCGACCACCGCCTCATTTAGTGCCGCACATTGATCATGCATTATTACATAATATAAGCCACCACTATATCAATAAATACATATTATATGAAGAAATTTTGTATGCAATAAATTTCACTGCACAATGGATGATATTTCTGGCTTTATCAGATTCCACACGTTGAATTGTTATATAATAAACATGTAAAATAAAATACAGAGTCGATTGTTTTTAATATCGTTCTGATCGTCCTGGAAATATGTGAAAATAAACTTATTCCGTGGGAACGCTTTAAGAGTTGATATAATTACAGTTTTTAAAATGTATCTTTGAATATCAACAAAATCATTCATAAACATATTAAACTAATTTTATAGTAGGAAATTAGTTTAATATGCACGAATACAACTATCAATATGTAACTAAATAATTTAGTTGATACATATTTCTATTTATATTGCGTGTTAGTTGGTGCTGTTGTATTGGAATACTCATTGTCACCTTCTTGTACGGTAATAATACTTCGTTGCCACACACACAATAGGTACATAAACTGATATATTGCGTCCAAACAAATTTTAAACTTTATTATTTTGATTTATTGAAATAAGCATTTTTTGTGCTCCATTAAATACTTACTTACCATTTTTTAATATTTTATACCAAAGGGATAAAAGAAGATTACATACAAAAAGCGCATACAGTAAAAAATGCTTTGGGTCTACTATACATAATTGTTTATTAAAATAAAATACCGTCCTATGATAAGTCTCTTAGAGCAGCTGAAGATTGTGCATTTATATATTGGCAGATATCAATAAATTTCTACAGACAACTCTTGATAGTTTAACGTCCATAAACATAGATTAATTGCGTTAGTGCAATTAGATGATAATGGAATTGGTCAATGTTAAGGTCTGTGTATTAATAGAGAAGTTTGATTTTACCGGTACAATACAAGTATAGTACATAATGAATAATGCATTGTAATTAATACACACCAGCAAAAGGATCATTAATGGATCTTAATGAACTTATATGATTTTATACTTTTCCTTTCTAAAGGAAAAGTATAGGTTCTACTTGAAAATTTCTAAATCAAGATTTCAACGAAAATATCCGTTTTGAGGACTCCCAAGTTGATTCTAGATGTTTTTTAGAAAAGTGTCTGTATGTATGCATCTATTTATAAATGTATATGTGTATATATGTGTGAAGCATAACTCAAAAATCGGTGAAATTTTCAGAATATCTTGCTATACTAGCTCTAGTCCCCCGGAAGATGGTTAAAATTGGTTAAGTTGGTGAGAAGATATGGGTAATTTTCTTTGAAAATTCGCAATTAAATTAATATTTAGTGCAAAACAAGATAATAAACCCATTATTTATAATTAATTTGAAGTAAAAAATGCAATTGATTCAACTGAGGATACAAGGTTTGGTATTTACTTTAAAGTATATGTTAAAATTCTGTGAAATATTAGTTGACCATGTTGATGACATATTTTATATTTTATTTGCTTATATCTGACATATTCATTATTATTTATTATTAATTTGTCTACAGCTGCTTGAAACGGTACATACCGTCAGTACATACTAATGACTAAATCATTGAATTTTCAGCCTCACATTAAAAGGGCAAACAAAACAATAAAACATAAACAAAGCAAATGAAGAAAACGGGCTTCATTTATTCTAAAAACATTTTAATTGACATTGGTACATCGAGCAGCGAGCAGTTCTAGCATTATACATATTTGTTACTTAACATTATTTGCTTGATAGTTAAAATTTTGACAGTTGCTAACAATATAGTAGTTTGGTGTACAATTTTAATAAAATGGTAAAAGTAAATTAAAGTGATAGTTTGTTTTTTTAAATTTTAAGATTAATATAAATAATATCTTGCAAGCACGATTAAAATTTGGAGATCGTTATTTACTGTTGCTAATCTTTATTTATTGTTACTAATTATTCCAATACTTTATTTTGTTTGCAATTTGTTTATTATTTTTATTGTTACTTTTAGGGCTTTGATTGCAGTACAGATTAAGAAGCAATGATAAGGATAAAAATACCTGTCGAACGCTTATTTATATTTCTACTTCATTTAGTAATTCTTTTTCTATTCGAACCAAACGATTTAGACTTCAAAAAGGGCTTGCATGTTTCTATTCCATTAATAAATTTAAATAGAATTTTTCCAATTTTGTTCTCTACTTTTTAATATATTCTCTAATGTATTTCACGAAGAAATACTTTAGAAAACGAGGTAAAACAGTACTTTTTAAAGTAAAACATTTTATAAAAAAAAATCAATTTTTGCATTATTTGGTTAACAGGTCATACCAAAATGTTTAAGACATCAAATATTGAATCAAAAATCGAAAATTTAGTAGTCTTGCAAAAATTGTCTTTCGTGTAGAAATTTACCTATGACATGTCATTCGGAATTTGCTGTTGGTGCCTGGAAACGCTTTATATAGATTTTCAATTTATCGTGTGAATATTTTGATAATGGTGGACGCTTATAGGAAATGGATAGAAGCAATTCTTGTGAACAACATAACGGCAGGAGAATTATTAGTGCATCACAAAATGTATTTCAAGATTAATACCACACATTAAAAGTAAATGTTGGAAACTACACATCAACTTAATGTTGAATTATAAGAATTTTGATGTGTGTACATCAGATACTAAAAACAAACTACAAAGTTACAAAGATACCCCTTATTGACATAAAAAAATTGGATGATTTTGAAGAAGAAGTAAATGCAGAAGAAAATGTAAATAAAAATTTGCGATTGCGTTATGCGCCAAGATTGCCACCCAAAATAGCAGAAGAAAGTAGTGTAAACAATACAATATTTTAGAAGAAACTCCGCAAAATTTATGGCCTAGCAAAAAAAACCACGTAGACCACGTTTATAAAGGGATGAAAACTAAATGAATCCAGTCTGGTTATATTATTAAGTATATTATTATCTATTATATAGTAAAGTGATCCGTCTATAATTGTATGCTATTGACTCCTAAAAACTTTATAATCTCTATGCATATTCTATCAAGGCTTGGAATCTTTTTGTACTTAACTACGTTTTTTGCTTTAGCAATTTTATCCTTGATAATCAGTGTGTGGGTCTCTGGGTAAGTCGATAAGTGATTTGCTAGATCGGTCGGTGGGTGGGTGAGTTGATGAGACTGGTGGAACGGTGGCTAGGTGAGTCAATGAGTCTATTGGTAAATGGGGACGGTGAGTGAGTTGGTACTACAATCTACGATGTTTACACATCCTTTGTGAAGTATAGCGGCACTCAACTGTTTTTTAATTATACTCAAGTCAAGAACGGATGCGTCTGCTAGTTCTAATATACATTGAATTAATGAAACTCAATGTCGATAATGTTAAAAATAATTAAACATTATTTGATTAATTTGATATTTAAATTCTTAGTCTTTGAGGTTTTGATTTTTACACTCGGCTCCAAATTTTACAGTTCGCTATATAGTGAAACCACAAACTGAAACCAGTATTACAATATTATTCTTAATATTTTCTTTTCTATTTCAGGTAAGCAAATAGTTCTGTTTGACTTGATAATACAAACAGGTATGTATGTAAATCAGTTTAGAGTAAAACATTAAATACGAATTACTTTATTAAATTCGGCTAACGTCCTTCTATATATTGAAAGGGGAATTAATTGCTTCTTAGGACTTTGTTTATTAATTATTTCACAATGCTTTAAAAAATGTTTATTGAATATTCATTTATGTTAGTAGTAAAAAATGATGCAGAACAATTATATAATAGTATTAAAAATCTGTATCATTTTATTCTGCCATTTTCAATGTCAACAGGAACAACAAAAATGCAATACAAAACGTGCGCATTTTTTTGCAAGAAACAGTCGAGCTAATTGTATACATTGTGAGAATGTTTAACAAGTCAAGGAGAATTTATTAAGAATACAACACAACAGTGCAAATAATATATTGAAAGAAATTTATTACACACGAACTTATAATTACTGTATTTAATCATTGGAAGAAATAAATATTATAACAAATATTATTAATCCATTGTTACAAATATAATTAATTGATTAAAATAATTAAAATAATCAATAAAGACACAAATAAGGAAATGTGAAAATAAGTCTACTAGTAACAAATAACAAAACAAAAGCTGTAGGAAATGGTTCTTGTGTTATATATTGTTTTTTATATTATTTAATAATAATAATTGAATTATGACACTTTAAAATTTTGTTTATGTTAATAAGTTATAAAAATACTACAATAATAGTGGACATTCTTTTTTTGACATCCTTCTTATTCATTGTTTGTATTTTTTTTTAATGAAAGTCATTTAACAAATTATTTTCGTATCCGCATGTATATTAAATTATGTTTCAAATAAATATTTACTTATTACACTATTTAATAATAAAATTTAGGATAAAATAAAATAAAATAAACTGTTAGTTTTTATCAATAATATTATGTAATTAATGCCAGAAAATAATATTAAAATAAATTGAGTTGCTTGGATCTCGCGCTAGGGTACTTGTGTGGTTTCGTAAAGCAACATAAAGTATTTAGAAAAATAAAACAAATTTGCAATAATTCATAATATACATAAGTTGTATTTGTAAAGATTATTTCGTGAAAAGAATAATTACACAGTATTTTATTTATCTTAAACATTAATATGAAACTTACAATTATGATAACGCCGCCCGATTAATTAAGTAATTTTGTGTAAGCTTGTATAAACTAATCAAAAGTTTGCAATTGAATTATAAGAATTATAATGAAAAGTTTTTATATTGTTAAGATTACTCAATGTTTTAATAATTTTTAGTTATTTAGTTAACTACACACAGTTTATAGTATAAAATAAAAATAGAAATACGTCATTACAAACGGTGTTACGTAATAAAAAGCAGAACTATATTGTAATATAGCTTGAAGAAAACAAAATGACGACATG
>JARJEC010057068.1:0-22419 GCA_030264575.1 Tachinus sp. AB-2021 | reverse complement strand
TAGGGACGCAATACCATATATATATATATATATATATATATATATATATATATATATATCTGATCTGTTCAATAAAATGAAAAAAGTTCTATCAGATGAACAAACAAAAATCACATTCAAATTCAAATTCAAAGTAGGATCATTATTCACACAATTAAAAGATAAAACCCCACCCATGGAAAGGGAAAACATCATTTATTCGATTACCAGTAATAATTGTCACCTACAATACATAGGTCAAACACAACAAAAACGAATAGATCGTCTCAACCAACATAAAAGAGATTGTAATAATCGAAACGAAAAATCGGGGTTGTCGTGAAATTAATGGATCATTTCAATTTCAATAAAACTAAAATTCAAGATAGTGAAACTACCTATCAAAGAAGAATAATTGGAGAAATGTTGGAAAAAAATAACAATTTTAATTCCGAGATAATTTAAGTATTATTTATAACAACATAATCAATTTAGTTAATAAAAGATAAATTCAATATAAATTCCATAAGCAGAACAATTTTTTTCAATAAATAAACTTTCAATTTGTACAAAATAAAAATTAATAAAAAAATTAAAAAAATACATATCCGGCGTATGTAATTTTTTTATTTTTATATAATAAAAAATTTTACTCTCGAGACAGCATTAAACACATTCATAAGCAAATGTTCCAGTATACAATAGATATTATCAACATTCATAAAATCTATTACAATTATAACTACATAATGCATTCTCGATTTATAACGTTCCAAGATAAACACACTAATTTGGATGAATGAACAAAAAATATATAATTTTTAAATGGTAAGAAAAAAAAAACTTTTTATAAATATTTTTAATCTTGTGATTAACGTCCTATATCATCGTCATTAAAAATCAACAAAATATAAAAGAAATATGTTTTTTTTAATTAAAAATTTAAGAAAAAAAGTCCTTCCGCTGTTCTTCATTGGGGATTAATCCATTTGACTCATTAATAACTATCGTTCTATATCGATACTGTCGATTACTCTTTGAAATACTACAAAAATTGCTTTGTAATCAAATATTTTGAGAAAAATACTGTTTACTGATAATCATTTTGGCTTCCGAAAAGGGCGCAGTACTATAATGTCAATTGATACATTTGTCAATATTATTTTAGATAACTTTGAAAATGATAAATTAAAAAAAAATTAAAAATATCATTGCTTCGTTTTTAGATTTGTCAAAAATTTTTGACCCGTCTGCTATATTAATTCAAAAGCTTTGTTTATACAACTTTTTAATAAAAAGCTGCAATTTAGTGGAATCATATTTAATAAATCGTCCAGTATGTTTATATAATATTATATAATATCAACAATTTGCGTAAATTTATCGGTGAATTATTTGCTGATGATACGACACTTTTTCGTTATTATCAATTATTTAAAACTGCTCTGAGTCTACTTAAAGATTTTATAAGCAAAGCGATTATATGGTTTAATGCTAACAAGCTGTGATTAAATATTGACAAAATTTCTAATATCTGTTTTACACTGCGTAAATTGCCAGATAACCATCTTGTTTTTAACAACTTCGTAAAATGTTTAGGACTTAGCTTAGACAATTGCGTTTTATGGAATGACAATGAACAATTTCTAGGAAAGCAGCTAAGTAAAAATGTGTATTGTTTATGTCTGCTTTATAACTGTACTTCGCATATTTTGGCAGTTATGTTTCTTAGTTATGGTATTCTTTTGTGGGGTCACGTTAAGACATCCCATTTTTTTGTCTTCAACGGAGTGTAATACGCATAATTGTATAATCTTAATCTCATAAAGATAATACACAACATAGTTTCGGAGATTTAAATATATTTAAAGCACGTCAAGAATAATTTAAAAAATTACCAAATTCAATAATATTTATCAACATCACACCAGAAATAAAGGAAATTTAGTTGTCTACTACTCATGGCTGAAAAGATCACAAAATAGGATAAAAAATTTAGGAGTTCAATTTTTTAATGTTTTGCCGAAATCAGTAAAATAACTTTTACCAAACAATTCAATTTTCTGTGAAATGCATAATAAAAAAGTTTCCATATGGTGCACACTTTTTTATTATATTGATGCAAAATTTAATGTATAATTAATATATTTAGAACAAATGCATTTAATTTAACAAATCAACTGTCACAAAACATAATATTATACAAGTACTTTTAAAATGATGAAAGCTCATAAGAGTTGTTAGTGCATGGCATATGGAGCTACAAAGCGCAAATTTCTGAGCTTAGATATGTTTTTTTTTTAAATTATACAACTCACTTACATCAAAGGAATTGCGTAAATAATAATGGCTTTCTAATTGACAAATAAAACAATGAAGAAACAATTGCTTAAAAGAATAACGTTCGATCGAAATCTTATTAATAAATTTAAAGTATTTTTAATTGATTGAGCCAATTAAAAATATTTTAAATGTATTTTCTCTTTTTCAAATTCATCGTACAAATTTTATTAGTTAAACTAAGTTACTACATAGTGTTTTTAATATTTTGTTTTAATTTATAATTGATAAATTTTTCGGTGAGTTTTTTAAATTTGATTACACTTCGGGTAGTTAAATAGATGGATAAAATATGAAATATCGTATATAAAATTAACATTAGCTGTTAATTTCATAATATTTGAGACTCATTTTTTACATAGCAGAAAATGTGTTGCAAAAGATCTGATAGTTTTTTGAAAATTCAAAAAATAATAAAATTATTTAAGTTCTTATATATTTTAGATCTATTTCTTAATCCCATTTAGGTGGTCTGCACTTTGTATTGTAATAAAAATTGCGATAATAAAAGCAATTTATAATAAACATTGACAATTTTCGAAACGATGCAAACTTTTAGTATTTAATCGATTTATAATATTACGCAAGATATGCGGACGTTTTACGGTTGGTCAGATTTTTCTGATTCATTATTAACAGCATTGCATCACCATCCGATGCACTTTTCTAAGCGGTTTAACAACATTCTTAAACATTGCATGTAGTTATTAACTTGGCAAATGCAAGTATTTTCGATATAGGCTAAAGTAATTGAATGAAAATTAATATTTCGATCGAATCGCTGCACGATATTGAAATTATTTTGATTTGACTTGTTCGTGATCTAGTTTAGAAATATCCAATTAGGAAAATTAATGGTTGATGCGATAGAATCAATCATGTACGTTATTAGTTTATATTACTAAACTGAAATAAGACTATCACATCTTTTATTTATAATTTTTAAATCGCAAAGCATTTAATATGTTGTAATTAGAGCAAACTAATAAAAACTTTTATATATTGTATAAGTATAAGCAATTTGTAGTATATGTACACAAATTGCTTGTACTTATATTTTACCTGACAGTTTATTTATGAAGTAATTTAATATTTATTTAACTTAATTTTGCATATGAATAAATAAGTTATTAATTCAACCAATATCCCAATTGAAATCAATTTTGAAAATTAAGACACATTATTTAGTTGTCAAGCATAAACTAACTGAATTACATCGTGACCTCAGGAACATATTTAATCTTATACAGGTCTTATACAGATCTAAATAAGATTATAATATTAAGTATTAAAAACAATACGCTGATGTTCCGGTGAATCGCCATATCTTCTATTGGCAGCGCACAGGCAAAGGTATACTGTTCTACAACTGGCTTTTTAGAAATAGTGTAGGCTTGCTAGACACGATAGGCGATAACGATGCTATTATAATTTGTAAAAAGGAGAATGACTCAAAGAATACTTAATCGACTAGATGTTTCAACAAAGAAATGATTCTATCTATAAATGTGATAAAAACTAAAATCATGATCGTTAGAAGAATAAAGTAGATAGTGATTGTATAATTAGTTTGAACGGTGAACGTTTGGAGTAGGTGAATGATTTTGTGTATTTTGAAGAATGTTTCATAAGAATGTAAAATATGAAATATTGTCTAAAGCAATATATAAAAGTGGTGTTAATACCAACTTTACTGTATGGCTCTGAAGCATGGGTATATTATGAGAAAAATAAATTAAAGTAAATGGAGATATTTAAGAAGTGTATATGGATAGACTCGTGTGGGCAAGGTTAGAAATGAGTGCTCAATGAGTGAATAAAATTTGCTTGAGTGTTGAAAATAATTGCGTGCAAAAAGAAAAATTAAAAGTGGAAAAAATAAGAGAGCCTGTATGACTAGATATTGTAGAAGCGAAAGAAGTAGTAAAGGTGTAAAGAGAAATATTACAAACTGAATTTTAGAAACTTAAAGTTTCCCGATGTACTCCCTGTTACTGCCTTCCCCAAAAGAAAACGGCTTAACTTGGTATGAATGTATGGATTAAAACATTATTTATTAAAATATTCGTAGATGGCCATGTAAAAATAAACAAAATGTAACAAAGGCAGTTTAATATAATATTAAGATTAGTCAAAATAATTTAAAACAAATTATCAAAATTAAGATTTGCTTCTCTAATTCATTAAGAGTAACATGTAGAAAGCGCATTGCGAGGTGATAATACAAATATAGTTTTATAAAAACTATACAAATATAACAATCTTTAATTTTCTTTATAACATAATTTTCTAAAAATATTTCAATAAACCTAATATTGTTTTTGTTAATATTATACAAAAGCCATAATTTTGAACAATTGGTCTATTCTTTTTTGACTAATCATACGTATTGAATATTATTTATTTTTACGTAGCCACCTACACACATTTCAATAAATAATATTTTAATACTCATTATTGTAATCTTATTCTTTCCGATTTTTTTTAATATCGATATTATTACATGTTAACACGCCCGTTTTTCACGTTCTTACTGCGCAATGTTAATTTGCTAACTAATTTTTTTAAAGAGAGAGTAAAGTTGCAGGGTTTAGCTTTTATTCGCAGGGAGCGCATAATTTGCATATTTTTGATTGGAGCAATTAGCGCCCATGATTAATAGACAACCAACTATTCACTTGTGGTACTACATATAAATTGAAATGCCCTAGATAGTTTTTTTTTTCATAGGAGGAACAAATAAAAATAATTGTTATTTTCAAATATTTTTTATGAAACATTTACATTAGGAAAAGATTCTATTTAATCAAAATTGCAATAAATTTAATGAAATATTTTCCTATAAACATATTGAAAAATAAAATCATGTAATCTGTCATTTGTGTGTAGGTTATATACAAATTATATAATCATAATCTTTTTCATATTTGCTCGTGTGACTTACAATAAAGAAACAATTATTAATTTATTTCCTTTTATCATTTTAAACGATGCAAGCGAAGCAGACGCAAAATGTAACGTGTAAATCAATCAGTGAAAAAATGCAAAAGCTGACAAATCACATATTTAAAAAATTCCTTTTAAATTATAATAGAAATTGTAAAATTGAAAGAGAAGAGAATAAATGGTTTGCAAACATGTATCGAAATGCTGTCTATTGGTGTGGATCCTTTGCCGGACGCAACTTAAACTATTGCCTAAGTTTAAGCTGCCGTCCGGCACAAGTTCGAATCTCATACAACAAAAAAGCTAGGTATTTTTGGACATAGAAGGAAAAAGAAGTACAGACACCAAAGATATTGAGGTGTTTAACGAAGCAAAATGATACTCAGATCTCACGAACAGAGTCAAACAAGAAGAAAGTCATAACATGCCGGCAAATACCAGCAAATACAGAATCAATTATATATATATATATATATATATATATATATATATATATATAAATATAGAAAATAACATGACTATGGAAGAAAGAAGCATACAAAAAGAACTAAGAGACATAGCCCAGGAAGAAAAAACAAAAGACAAAAAAATAATATTTAATTATTTCAATAAAATGGAAACTCAGTCAACATTATCCAAAAAATGTCCCACGAAAGAAATCTCAAAAGAAGCGGTATTAAAATACATAAAAAAGCTAAAAAAAATCAAAAAGCTTGTATGGTACGGAAAATGTGATTGACAGATTAAGCGAAATAATAACTGAAGTATGGAAGGGTTAAGGTTTAAGTTAAGCCAGTGGAGAAAGAGTCTTGTATGTCCAGTACACAAAAGTGGAAAAAAGATGAAGTTGAAAATTATAAAGAAATCACGCATTTGTGTACGGCATACAAGATATATGCAATAATCCTAAGCAATGAAATGGGTTTAAAAGGGACACTGTCTCACGGCCAAGCCGGCTTTAAAATAGGATAAGATAACCTGGATAGCGTGTATATAATGAATCACATGATAGAACGTGAAACATTAATAAATTAGAGGTCGCGATGCGTACTAAAACTTTTCCTCCACGTGCTGGTGTAAGGTGGTAGATAGTATAAAAGTAAAGGTGAATCCGGTCGTTTTGTTCGACATACTTTGCTTGCCCTTATTTTATATAATTTTTATTTATATCTTCTAATTTCGCGAGTTTTGACACCGACTGACACTGATTACGTAGGTTATGTTTTCAACATTTGACCATCTCAAGCGCCATCTATCAGTTTTTTATTTTCTCTTTAAGGGAGAAAAGTAATAAATTTTTATCTTTTTTGTATTTTAGAATTTTTTAATGAAAGAAAAACCAAAATGTGCAGATTTTAGAAATCTAAAAATTAGTTTATATGAAATATTGTATAAAGTTCATAGGATTCTTATAAATTGACAAAATTCTTTTTTTACATTTCTAATCCGTTAAAATATCGATCTAAAACTAATTTAATATAATTTCTAAGATTAAATTACTATAGAATTAAGCAACTACCGTTGATTTGTTCAAATTGAGGCCATTTATGACAATTTTTGAAGAAAAATCAATCACCACGTGTTGCCAACTTAACAAAACGAATTTTTGGACGGCACAACTAGAGAACAATATCTTAAAAACTGTTGAAGAGACACATACATACATAGAGACATTTTTCTAAAATCCACTTTTTGGACTCAGGGACCGCCAAAACTTATATTTCCGTTGAAATTTTAATTTCGAATTTTTTGTATAAATCCAATACTTTTCCCTATATAGAGGAAAAAACAAAAAAAGGGAAGTTGTATGCATTATTGTTGGACCTAAAAGCGGCGTTTGACAGTGTAAATCAAAAGAAATTATGAAAATACTTGACAGAGAAAGGAATAAATGAGCATTTTGTAAAACAAATGGAAGAAATGTATAGAGAGACTGTAAACAGTGGGTGAGTGGAGAAAAGTTTTGAACAACAAAATGAGTAAGACAAGGATGCCCACTCAGTCCCATCTTGTTTGTGGCATACGATGCAGACGTAGAGGAGAAGCTTGATATAATATAGTGGGCAGAGTAAAAGTGTGGTCATTGGCTTGTGCCGACAACATGGTGAGTGTTGCAAGAAGGCAAAAGAAATGAAAAAGAAAATATTTTAGAGAGAAAGAGAAAATATTAATGTTTAGGCAAGGAAGGGAGAGGTGAAGAATAAAGGATTGGAAATGGGAATGGCAAGAGCTTAAGGAAGTGAAAAAGTTTAAATATTTAGGTTATGTTATGAGTATGAATAATGAATAATTGTGAGAATGAGCATATAAAAAAGTTAGCAAAGAAAGCAAATAATATAGTCGAATAAGTATGAGGATTGGGTGAAAGAAAGTTTGAAAGTATGAAAAGAAAAAGTATGTTGTTTGATAGCTTAGTAAGAAGTATGTTATATGAGGCAGAACCATATTACTATTTGGTTCCTTTCCCAGATTTGGGGATAAAAGAAAAGTTAGGATCGTTACAGGCAAAGTACTGGAGATGGGTACTTGGTTTAAACAGAGAGACGCCAGCGTATCTGGTGCTTGAAAAAATAAAAAAGGATAAATTAAGAGTGAATGCAGGAAAGAGAGCAATGAAGTATAAAGCAAGATTGAGAAAGAGAAGTGAATATATAATTTCACAAGAATGTTTGAACAAAAAAATGAAATACAAAAGTGATAAATTTCGAAAAAGTAGGGAGATATATTACAATAGGAATGGAATGGATAATGCCAGCAAAGAAGTTGAAATAATGAGAACAAACGGAATAATAACAAAATTATGGAAAGAGGTAGGAGATATACAGAGGTAAGAAAGAGGTATGCAAATCAATGAATCTAGTTACAGTTTAAAATATGCATCTGCAATAGAAACAGCCATCATACTTACAGAATGATAGATGCCATATAAAAGAAAGAAAAATGATTGCTATATTTAGATGTAGGAATGAAGCTGTCAAAATACTGGATGCACGAAGAGAAGAAAGTGTGTAGAATGTGTGGAGATGCCATGGAAACCGTAAAGCATATACTGAAAGAATGTGATGAGATGAGAGAGGAACAAATGAAAAGAGAAGATGTACTGAAAGACACTGAAAAAGGACTAGAATGGACGAGGGCAGTAATAAAAAGAAGAAAGCAACTGCAATTGTAATTTAAGTTACTTAGGATTAAAAAATGTATTTTTGTTTGTAAAAACATTTTTGTAAAGAATGTGTTTATTTCATTCATTTTTAAGGCCGAAAGGTACAAAAATAAAGAATAATATTATTATTGAATGGTGTTACCATTTACTATGTGATATTGCATTTTAATAAATAAAACAACTTTTTATATAGCTTATCACAAAAAATATTTATTAAACTGGACTAGTTTCGTTAATAATTTTTATTATAATAGTTATGAAAAAAAATCTTCAAACAAAAGTCCTTACAGGCCTACAATTTCCTACAAGTTGTGTATGAAATTTTGTGACGCAAAAACTACCCACCACAGAAGCCACCAAAGTCAACCGTTCTTTTAAAATATTCTAGTTATAGAACAAATTTGTTTTTTACGTTGGAAATGACATAATTGATCATTGAAAAAATGTTTCTTATTGTTTTTAATTGTTTATTGATTAATTTTGCATTTTTTGTTTTTTCTTTTTGCTTTTTATTATTAACTCACTCCATTTAATCAATAATAAAAGCGATTTTATTTTAGTTATTAAAAAATGGCAAAATAAAAGTTACTCGGCCTACAACGAATTTTTTTGTGAGACTGATATTTTCAACACTGTCAAGTAAATATCTACATTAATGGTTAAATTCTCATCTATTTTTATATCAACGTTAGTTTATATACAGTGTGCACCTAAGAAGGATCAGGTGTTTTTTTACTTTATCCTTGGCCTGCTAATAGATTTTGTAAATATAAAGTACATTTTGAGCCAGGTTAACTGGCCTATATTGGAAAAATCAATAAAATAGTAACTTCATGTGTGTAATATTAAATTTGACACACCTGTAAAAACATAAACATTGTAAAACTATTAGATATTTTTGTGAGGAGCTTCTGGTGGGTGTGTTGTCAACGTCATAAAAAAATTTCATTTGCCATCCAACATTTAGGACAAACAAATAATAATGTTATGTTTGTTTTTGCGGAATAATTTTTTTCACGCACACATTTTCCAATATTTTTTTTTAAATTGTTACAAATAACTTAGTTATTTATATTATATGTTAGCAAGAATGCTGTAATTATATTCGTATTAATACCAAAAACAGAATTGAATTATTTTTATTAGTTTTGAGAAAAGCTTGATGCAAGATTTAAGCAACATTTTTTTTCTCTTGTAACTCTCAAAATGTGCCTCCGATATCTAGAATAAATTGTTTTCCAATCGCGAATGATATCGGTAGGTGCAGCTAAGCGGTCACCCATCCAATTGCTGACCGTGCCGTTGCTCGCCTAACAAACATTCAACATCGACCGTACCTAGTGGAACCGATGGTTGATAATTTAAATGATCTTTAATCTTTAAATAACCGGAAAATCGAATTTACTCGTAATACTCGCTTGTAACTGAATTTACTTAAAAAATGAAAGTGAGCTATTTCATGAACGTGTAAAATACGTTAATCTAGAAAAGCTTTTAAACGAATTGAAAGAAAGTTTACTTTCCAAGGAAATATTTTGCTGTGATATTGGTGTAGTTCAATTTGTTTAATATCAAAATTTGTATTTGTATAAAAGTAATTTCTTTTTCCTAAAAATAATAATAATAATAATTCACAAAGAATACATTATTTCATTTTTTTATTAATTTAAAAAAAATATTTTTCAATAATTATATTTCTTGCATATAAAATTCTCTAACAACATTTTGATTAAATACATCACAATCAAAATAAATAATGAATGTGTCTTAAAGACAACAATGTTTTGAATCCAGACGTTTGGTGAATTAGAATTGCACAAAATATTCCAATCAACAGTAATAAATCAAAGATAATATTCATTACTAATAACTAGAGCTAGGACTTCTATGCGTAAAAACAGCAAAATAACCGCATAAATAATCATATATTATATATTTTGTCAGTCAATAAGTTTCTTTCAATATCTGCAGATGATATTGACGCGTGTTTAAACTTTGGTATTAATGATTCCTCAATATTAATGATTTCATCTGATGACTTTATTTATAACATTTTTTGTTTTGGAATATTGGTTTCATACCAAACATTGAGATTTTAACGGAAATATACGTTTTGGAGGTCCCTGAATTTAAATAAGTGTTTTTTAGAAAAATGTCTGTATGAATGTATGTATGTATGTATATATGTATGTATGTATGTATGTATGAATGTATGTGTGTATGTATGTATGTATGTATGTATGTGTGTGTGTGTGTATATATGTGTGTAAGTGTGTGTGAGTATGTGTATGTGTGTGTCACGCATAACTCAAATAGTTTGAAACAAGTTTCTAGAAACATTCCCATTTTTTATTAGTAAATAGCTGAGCGAGTGAACGTATTACAAAAATAAATAATCTGGATTTTTAGTTCGCCCCCTGTCAAGCTATTGTGTAATTAAAATATTAGACATTAAACCTACCAGAGATATTTCTACAATTTTAATCACAAAAAGTTTAATGTCTAATTTCTTAATTAAAAATAGCCCGGCTGGTGCGTGGACCGCTATATGATTCATATTATTTATTTTATGACTTGTCCAATCGCTTAGCTATTTATAATTGAGAAAATGCATGTTAAATCTTTCTTTTCTGATTAAAATTGTAGAAACGTCTCGGGTATCTAATATCTTGATTAATAAATAGCAAGGCGGGTGGCCGAGTCACAAAAATAAATAATCTGCACAAGTAGTTAATCCCATAGTGGCCCACTAGATTTGCATTATTGAGAAAATGTTAAAAAATGTAAAATACATATTGCGTAATGTTGAGAAATATTATAAAATATTTATAAAAACGAGATGAACAGAATGGCTTTATAGGACTTCCATTATTTTTTTCTAAGTCATTCTCTTATTTTAAATGTGAAATGTAGAAGAATATTATAAGAAAAATCATTAAAATTTTATAAAGTTGTTTTGTTCATCTCGTTTTAAAAAATCAATTTGAAAGACGCTAACTTTATAAATCGCGTTATAAAATATATAGTTTGATCAAGTCCCTCAAAAGTCTGCTAAGATTAAAAGACGATATTATAAAAGATATGTCGACTGTAATTTATGCGTAAGCATAATTATTACAGGAAGAACAGAAGTAAATAGTTTAAGACTTATACTCAAGTCAACCCATAAGTGTTGCTTTCACAAATTTTACTATAAATAATACATTTATAACAAATATAATATATTTAGTACAATTTTATTGCTAATCATATTTCTTGTTATTAATATTTAATAATTAAATATATTTTCTACTAGCAAAAGCAACATATCGAATACTACTGCCATCTGCACTTGCCGCAGCATCAATGAAGTCAGAACAACAATGTTGAAAAAAAATGAATTTAATAATAATATAACACTTTTAAAAAAGCGCAACAACAAAATAAGTATTATAACACAAATTATAGCTATATAGTTCATAATTGGCTTCTTAAACAAAAAATAACGATATAAAAATTTAAAAAAACTAGAATTTTTTGTTTGCAACATAGAATCTGATACAAGTTAAAATAAATAGAACTACACTATATAATACAAAACACAATTACAGTAGTTATACGAATTTCAATATAGCCTATAATATTGGAAACAACCAATTATTACTAAACAAAAACCAAGAAATGCTTTGTTTACCCTATACATTACTTGAAAAAAATACCAAAGAAATATAAAGTTACAAACTGTTTATCTAAACAAAAGATGTGTGTATTTTTTCGATTAAAAAAGTTATAATCAATTATCTAATTTCACGTTGCTACACTCGGTTCATCTTTCATAAGAGCTCATCAGTGCACCTTAGTGATCATCAGATAGTTAGACCAGAAGAGCACATAAATACTCATTTTGAATTCATGTATTTTGACATTTATAATTCATTTTCTATTATGGTCTTGATATGATCTTTCGAGTATTTGGTGCTTATAAAATTTGTTGTTGCTATATCTCCAAAATCACTAAAACTTACTTTCTTTTAGAAAGTATAGGAACCTGTGACCAAAAGAACCCGTATATAAATTAATAAAATATATTACATTAATTCTTTTTTTTCCACACACATCAGCAACATTTTTAGCCAATGCCGCACTATACTGTAGCTTAATAATACTACACGTAAAATAAATAGAAGATTTAAAAAGTACTGTTAGGAAATTGTGAGAAAAACAAAAATAGAATTAGCAACTAAATTATGAATTTTAAACATCCAGTTGATTTTCATTTTAATGCAAAACTTAATTTGCATACATAGATATAAGTTTGAAATAAACACAAATAATTAACTTCAAACTTGGGTATGTGTTGCTTGAGGGTATTGCGAGTTCCTAGGCAACATTTTTTCTTCTTACCCATCAGATAACGTTTGTGAAAAATTTAATACAATTAATAGCTCAGAATTTCATAATTGTATTAATAATGCACACAATTATATAAGAATTTTTATTGTAATGAAGTTTACGTGACATGTCTACCAAAACGTTTAAAAAATACACGATTTTATAATCATTTGCTGTTGTTTCATTGCCCAAACCTAGTTAAAATATTTATAAATTGGTTGTATAAACTGTGATTTAACAAAAGAATTACAATCGAAACAAAAATTAATCTCATAAAGTATTAACTACTAATGATTTTTGTTTTGTTTAGTATTTGGCTTAAGGCCTGACCTTGTTTATGAAAAACATGTAGCCAAATTATGTAAGTTTTATCTAATGATTTTGTTAATCATATTTATTGCATTAATTTTGTTGAGTTGCATAAAACATAACCTATATGTAAGTGTGTATTTCTAAATAATATAAGTTCTTCATTGATTACCACATATTTTTATTTTTTAAAATGAAACTCGTACCTTTGAATATCTATAAATAGAACTTTCATTCAATTGTAACGCGCGGAAGCGGTAAATTGGAGATGAAAACCGGGTGCGACAGCTAGGTGCCTAATACAAACTATCTGAAGTTTCTAAATAGAATAGTTTAATCATTGTAACTAAAAGACCAACCAATAATAGGTGCCAAATTGCAAGGTCATGTCAATACAAATTAAAATTTTGTACAAAATTGAAGTTTTCACCGCTCTTTGTTTGCTATTGCTTGTAAATATGAGCTGAACGAAATCAGCCAATGAGCGTTTAGATGAATGTTTGTTTATACACATGGTTTATAAGCAGATTCGGGTTTACCTACTCCAAAAACATGTAGTAGGCTTAGCTTGACCTTCAGATCTGAACAACACTTGTGTGATAATTATTAGTAGAGCGAGAGAAATCCAAAGGTTTTTCTTCGATCCCCCTCCGAGGTGAATTTTTTTAAACATTTATTTCTAATGGTGTAATGGCGTAGTAATTATTTAATAATTATAATATTCTAGATTCAACTTAGGCTCCATTTAAAAATTTAAATTGTAAATAATTATTATTTACATACATTTATAATATCGGTCGCCGCCGAAAGAATATAAAACCAATGAAAATTGAGATACCTTGATAGATTAATTGGTAGAGCAGTGGACATGAAATCCAAACATTATGGGTGCGATTCCCATCCGATGTTGATTTTTTTTTTAATTTATTTCAAATGGAATAATGGCGTAGTAATTATTTAATAATTATAATATTCTAATTTCAACTTTAAATATGTCTATTGGAGTGTTATTGTGGATTTATATCAAATAATATTTTTTTTTGACAAGTTAAGATAACTAAGTTAAAATTAGAAATTGTATCTTATTATTTTTTATATTGCGGATATTTGTACGATATATTACTTCATCTAAAAATATAGTCAACGACTGCCGCGCGTAAGTAATGCTCTGAGAGAATTGTGAACTGGAATCGACTACTGCGGTGCCAAACGTATACAAAAGAATAATATAAACTATAAATCATTCATACGCTCAGAATCTATTTAATCTATAATGTCTCCGTTGTACAGTTTCTTCATGCCGCACATGTGAATAGATGACTACGCTACGTATTTTCCTGCAATAACGATGGGCGTACAGTCTATCGACAACTATTTGCACTATAGATATTGCTTCCAATTAATATATGGAGATGAACAATCTATATTATAATAAATTCAATGCTCATACTATAGATAATTATAGAGTAACTAATTATATTTAAAATTGCTATTAATTTTTAAATTTTTGAATTATTTTAAACAAAAAGATACTACAAAAGTACATTTTAATTACTCACCCAACAGTAGCTGTGCAAATGAAATAAAACTCAAAAGTGCATATTCATTATGTCATAATTTAATGTAATACTCATGATACATTTTAGGCAACTCATTTTAATGATATTATAATTAAGAAATTATACAATAGTAAATAGAACAGTTTGACTAACTAATGACATTTTATTTTTAATTGCCAATTTATTATAATTAAATTATCATAATATTTCATAAAAGTTTATATTAATATTAATTATAATGACATTCAAATGAAAGTGAAATTTTCGAGAAATGTGGAAGATATACTTTTACAAATTATGCGAAGGTCAATATTGATTATAGGATGTGCTTTACTCTTCCCATATGAGATTTTCGGTTTGACCTAGAACTCAACTACAGAACTTTCTCTAAAGGTCAATCGACTTACATAAAACACAAGAGAAACTTTTCATTCACACCCTATATGTTTATGCATTTAGTGATTCAAACATTAATTTCAATTTCTAAATTAATATTAATAATCTAATAGCGTTGAATAATAATTTTGCAATAGATACGTAATTTATATAATGACAGCAGCTTATCCGCATTTTAAAAAGAAAATATTAAAAACCAAAAATACAATAATATGTAACAAATTGCATATCAATTAAAATCATCATGTATGTACTTCCAGAAATATTAACCACATGATAATTGTCTTTATGCATAAAGAATTATACGCTCTGAAAATTCTTTTGTATGCCTGGCAATTTTCTTATTCAAAGGCCTCCAATTATTAGATACGATTGTCTTTTAAATCTCATTTTTTGCATAGAAAATGGCATATTGTGACTATTTAGCATAAATTCAAAATAATTGGTAAATGATAATAATCAAAATAACTGGTAAGTATTATTTTCAAAAAAAGATGAATATTTATTCAACTACAATTTTATTTTTATCTACCATAGATTTCGATTAAAAAAACTTCATTATAGTGAAAGTGACAAAAATTTATTGATAATTCACGTTACATCAGTCCTGTTACAAAAACAATTTTTAACTGATGAAGATGTTATAAATGTATTTTTCATTGAATATACCTTAAGAGCTTGTTTCTCATAAATTATAATATAATGATCATACTTATATGTAAATTTAATACAAACTGCAAGTTTGTACGGAATTCAAAAGATTTAGCAATATTTTTTTCTCAACTATTTTTTTAAGAAAACACTAAAATTGTGTCCCATTAATTATTATCAATGCCAAGAACTATTATTTAATTCATTGTTGCAACCAAAACAAACGTCTTTCTTTAAAATATATTTCTGTGTATACAAAGTAGAAGCATTGGTAATAGAGTAGGTAAATTAAAAAAAGGAAGTAACCCCTAATCAAACTTTAAAAAAATATATTGTAATTAATTAATTAAGTTAATTAAAAAATTAAACATTATTGTATTTTTACTCACAACCACATTGTTTAACAATATTCAAACAATTTTCTATTTTTAATTCTAAGAAAACTTCAAATAGCCGACATAATATTGTCTTAATTGAGTTTAACAATAAATAATTTTCAAATATTTTTCAAATTACACCTGTAAATCAATAATATTGTTTATATTATTTATTTTTATATAACTTCTACCGTGATATTTTCATTTTAAGAGCGGCAAATTGTTCTATAAAAATTTAAAGTTGATTATTACTTCTGTTTTTAGTATTATCATAAGTATAATAACCAACTCAAAAGAGAATGGTAAATAAAAAGTAAATTGACAATTTGTTTGTGTTACATTTCTTTCAAAGTTCTTTACACATTAATTATTTGTATAAAATAATAATGGCGTTAAAATTAACACAACATTATTTTTTGTTGCTTTAAAATTTCTTTTGAATCTTATAAAACTAATGGGTAAAATTAATAAACCGGCCAGAAATACGCGTATGTGTATACATTTGCAAAGTGTTGCCTGTTAAATGTAATGTCAAACATCTTATAAATAGTTACTACGTTTGGTAACACCGCAATAATGTCGGTATTAATAAAAACTATAACACATTATAGTATACATATTTGTACTGTCAATGAAGTAACTTCATGTGCAACACAAATACCTGTATACACTTTGTTTCCGCGCCTTTTAATGTATCTAATTTATACACTACAATAAATAAATAACCACCGACAAAGGTTTATTTTATTAAAACCTAACAAGTTATGTGCCCAGTCATGTCATATTAAATCGCATAAATCGCTAGAAAATGAATCGGATAAAACCAGGTTATAACCGAGCATCACGATCAAATCACGGTTTTAAACTGGAAGTTTCAAGTCGATATAATCCTGAAAGCGCACGGTTTATTAGAAGTGGCGAATGGTAATAAAATAATTACAGAAGCAAGTACTGTAAATAATACTGAAAGAGTGGAGTGGAGTGGAACCGAAAAGATGCAAAAGCATATATAGATATATATATATATATATATATATATATATATATATAAATTCTTTTGCATTTAAAATATTACTTCATTGATTTAGCATAATTTTAATATTGTAGTTATAGATTAATTTTATCATTTAAAATGAAGTTCAAAACGTGTGGTTGATTTAAGGAAATTAAGTAATTGTTACAATACAATCATCTTAGCGTGGACTATGGAAGGTGTTTTCGCGCAACGATAGAAAAGGATGTGTAACACAAGAGTGGTCTAGAGTAGCCAGTTTTGTCTCGTGGTATGCGTACTATAATCGAATTAATAAAAAAATCCTGCTTGGATAAATGCATATTCAATACTCTTAACTTTAGCCATTACAATGGGACTGAAAATAAGATTTGTAAACATTTTCAGGAAATTTAAAAAAACTTTTATATTAGAAATAAAATATATTTCAATTAAACAAGTTTTAAATTTACTATTAAATGAGTGGCAAAGTAATTAATTATGGTGATTAACCGAGTGTAATAATTATATACTATTCATTATAACTATCCTTAAGAGTCTAGTAAATGCATTCATTATTCAACTCAAAGATGTCCATTGAATTTGTTGTTATACACTACATTATCAACAACTAATAGTGCATAATTAGATTTTATACTTAAATTGCTTTTTTAAAGATTTTGAAATTAAAAAGAAAACTATAATTAAGCAATAAAATCTTACTATATTATTGCTATGATTTTTTTTATTGCAAACTAATTAAATCATATCTTCATAACCGGCATCAGTTTGTTAAGATAAAAAATAAAATTATCAAGTGCTCCATCAATTAGAAAAGGTGTAATTCAAGAATCTGTATTAAGTCTATTATTATTCATTAATCAACAAGAAAAACTTAAACTGGGTATTTAATTTTAACTTTAAAATATAACCTTTTTTTTTCTTAAAATGTGTTTATATCATTAAATGTTTATAACTCAAATTTGAAATGGGATAAACATGTAAAATTTATTACAACAAAATACTAATATGTTTAAAATATTCAGCCTCTCAAAATACTAATTGCCCATTTAAAAAAAGTTTTGAAAACAACATATTGCGCTTCAGTTCATACAATTACAGTAAATTATTTTATGTTGGACTCAAACCTTATTTGCAGGCAGGCTATGATATGACCTATGTAAATTACAAAAGATAACTGTCAGGTTAGTATATAGAATAAAGTACAGTAAATTGAAGAAACTAACTTTGCAACAAATAATGCATATAAAAATATGTAAGGCAAAGTTTTCCTCTCGCCAAAAACAGACGACGAATTTTACAATATAGGCACACCTTTTCCAACAGTTTTGCAGCGTATGCTCTAAACACATAGGAAAAAATGTGTATTTGACATAACCCAAAAAATATAAACATTGTAAAAAATTAAAAAAATGTATGTAACAATATACAAGATGTTGAGTAATTCTACCGAATATATGGATAATTAACTATTTATAAAGACAGAAATTACATATAAAAATATTCAAATTTACTTACAATAGCAATAAAACTGACAATTTGTAAAAAATGTAAAAATATTTTGATTTAATGAGTTAGATGTAGAATTTTATGTTTTAAAACTTTTATCTGGCGCATTTTTGCCTAAAATAGTTAGGTAAGCAGGAAATCGCAAAAGAAGAATTTTGCGTGACATTTATTTTCAGTAGGCAATACTACCATGATATTCAAAGAAATATATGTAAAAAAGTTATTCTTTTTATCTTATTTTGAGTTTTTTATTAATGTCTATTAGATCGACCATAATAGTATTTTACAATGCTAGCCTGGTAAATGGGTTTTTACTGGCAATATGAGGAGATGACTGGCGAGCCGAAAAGCCGGTGAGCCTGTCACCTCACTGAGCCAGTCAAACCAGCTACCTGGCGTTTAATGTAATATATTTCATATCATTAACACTTGTAAAACTAATGCATTTTGTATTGTTGTATTATTAATTTTCATGTTCATGTTGTTTACTGGTCGAGAACAGGTTAAGTGGTTGCGACGGTGCTAAATTAATTTACCGTCACACGAAATAACAAGTAAACTTACGTGATTTTCTAGAGATTTAATAGAATAAATGGCGTTTGCAAGTGAGTAACATGTAAAAGTATATTAGATATATTGCACAATCGTTAATTAATTAGTTACATATTTTGATCCACATTTTTAACAAAAAAAGGTATAAAGTTTATAAAAATAATTAAAAAAATGTAGCTGCGTTCAACACTTCCGACTTCTTTTTACATTTTATTACGTTGGCATTAAAAGAGAAATTTAAGAATTCATTCTCAAAGTATAACTTATAAACTGATGTAAACGTTGGGGTTTTTTAATGTTTGCAAAATAGAGATTTTTTTAATTTAAAACAATTTTAACTTTTTAAATTAGTTTAGACTCCAGAGATTAATTTTAATGAGAATAAGTAAATTGTTTTTTTTCATAATATGAATTGAAAAGAATAAATTCGTTATAAAAACCAAAGTACATTGTTTTATTTCATTAATATTATAAATTATCACATAATAACGGTGAACAATTAATTATAATAATATGTAAACTATAGACAAACCGCATTTTATAATATTGTTAATATAAAAAGTGAGTGTGCTAGGAATACACACACACACACAGTAAAAGTAATTTTTTTAATTTTATTATAATTGATTACAATATTATCAAATTGTACTAAAAATTAAATTTATCTACAGCTATCCTGCCACGCATTGATTTACGGATGTACAAACCAATGCATACAGGGAATGTATGTTTCCCCAGCCCAACTCATTCCCATTCGCTCACTGCTTGTATCTCCACCCGCTTCCCTAAATTGTTACAATTTTAGCCTCTCCACTTTTTCAAATCCACACCTCGATATAAAAGTTTTTACTTAAAAAAATTAATAAATATTTAAAGTTACATATTTCTTTTAGCGATTCCTTAAAAAAAGAGTAAACAGGAAATGTAAATGTTATGTTGATAATTATTGTATTGATTTGTGATTAAAATTTCAGTATAGTTTAATAAAATCTGAGTGAATATTCGTGAGAATTATAACTTGCGTTTATCAACATTTTGCATTCTTGTATAATTAATTTAATTTAAAAAATTTACTTAATTTATGATTACGTAGCCTGTGAACTTATGCCATTTTATTAATATAATTTCTCATGATTATTAATTTTGCATGCATTATTTGCCAAAACAAAGTAACATGAGAAATAACGCAGATAAAATGCGTTACCAATCATTTTATATATTATTCCAAAAAATTATTTTCTAAACTTACGTATGTAATTACTTTCTATTTGTTACTTGTAGATTTCATCTTAATTTGTACTAAATTTGTTCTTGGTTGAAAAAGTAAAACGTGAAGCAGCGAATTGCTCAACTAACTTTTGTTTATTAACAATGTGTGCATACAATCATTGTTTCTAATTGTTAATGTCTGCTAGTGTAAGTGTAACCGTTTTTTCTTACTACTTCATCAAGATGTTATTAAAAAATGTATAACCCAGCAAACGTTATTTTTATTTTTTTAAGTTGGTAAAAGTATCTGTATTTAATTAATTAAACCTTTGCGGTCTAAAAACTATACATTTTATTTTATTTTTAAAAATAAATACTGCTTCGTATATTTTTGTTTTGTTTTTAATTTGTTTTACATCATTGCCCCTAGTAAGCCTATGGCTTTTGATGACTGGATATTTATAAGACCAACAGCTTATTAGGTGACTTCTCGGCGAAGTCAAATAATAATTAAATCAAAACTGCGCAATATTTTAAAAGTTTTATTGAAAATGCAAATTAAAAATACATAAACATTTTAATGATTTTTGATTTCCTATTTATTAAACTAATAAATACAAATTTTAAATTGTATATTACTAATTAATGAGTAATACTTGATACTACATTTACAAAATAAAAATGAAACCGCGCATGATTTCAAACTTAAGTCACATGTGTGTATGGCTACTCACCGTTTGTGGTCCAATAAACTGCGCAAACGCAGCATCTATACACAGAACCAGGACAACATAACATGTGAAGAAGTTCTTCATATTAACTAACAGTTTCATCCCGCTATCCGATGTAAAATGCGCGTACCAAAAGAGTGAACTGACTCTTCTTCGGTGATGCACACTTGTTTTACTCAACCTACTACATTTACTGCAAAACTCTCCCTCTCAGGATAGAAGGGGATATTGATGAGATTATATTCAAGAAGTTGATGAATACACACTCTCTTCTTTAAAAAATAAATGAGCAAATACTAGATCATTTTCAATTGCAATGCTAGTTTTACACACACTGACATTTTCCGGCGAGAAAATTTTCAAATATTTTTAAAATTATGTGTATTAAGTCCGATAAAACAAATATCTTGCTTGATGCTTGATGCTTGCTACAAACCATGTTATGCAATTAATTGTTATAAAAATTTATCTCATGTTCAACCATTTGTTTTTCTACGTCCTAATTGCGTAAGCGTGCCCTTACACATGCCGTGCGTAAAATGTGCGCTCGCATGGCTCGATCGCACGGTTTGGATTTTTAGTGCGGTTTGTAGGCAACGACCAGCTATAACAATATAAATAAATACATTAATAATTAATCAATATCAACAAAGTTACAAATCTGACATGTTCTCATTTCCAAGCTATTCCAATTAATTAAAAATTAATAAAAAAATTAATTTGTTAGTTTTAATTTGTAGAAACGTGATTGTTAAAAAAGTATAGTACATAACTCTAATAGTAAAGCAATTTCGCACTCCTGGAATTACTGCACTCCCCGCTACGCGGGTCGTTTGCAACTTTTTCAGTCGTGCGTGATATGCTACTTACAACTATTGATAGTGTGTAGGCGATTAATTCTTAAAAATTAATTGACATTCTTTATAGATAATTAAGAAAACCAATTTTTATATCATTTTATATAATATTTTAATAAAAATAATTTTCTCAAAAATTATTTATCAAAATATTTATATTACACGTTTAAATATTTTTGAAATTTAAATTTGAGTGATCTTTTTGCAAAAAATTTTGTGTCTGATTCATATGTTACGTTAAATATTTTTGCATTTTAATTATAGCTGGGTGCGTTTTAACTATAGCTGGCCGTAGAGCTCGATTATTCCCTCCTTGGACAGTTATTTCGTTGTTTTAACTATATATATATATATATATATATATATATATATATATATATATATATATATATATATATATATATATATATATATATATATATATATATATATATATATATATATATATATATTTTATA
>JARJEC010057056.1:0-11799 GCA_030264575.1 Tachinus sp. AB-2021 | reverse complement strand
ATTGTATAATTTATTCTACATGTCAAAATAATTATTTAAGTTTCGATAAAAGATATGCTTCATCAAATATTTATCTTTTGTCTTTGTGGAGTTTTAGTTTATATATTATTTTTGTGATGAAAAATTTATTGCTTACAATTTTTTTTTAATTGATTTTAATAAATTTCGTAATATTTGTTGTATGTGTTATTAATTGGTTACTTCCATTTTGGTTTGATTTGTTCCTTATTTTTTTTTTGTTTTATTTATATTTTAGTTTTTCTAGGTTTATTTTTCTTTTAATTTTTCATTTTTGTTGTTTTTATTATTTTCCGTATACTTTAAGAATCTCGAGTTTATTAGTTGATTAAACCGTCATTGTCGTGCGGAACATCTTTTCGATGCATTTGCCAATGTGTAGCTGTGCATAAAAAATAGAGAAATATAGAAATACGATGAGTAAATAATCGATATTATTGGCTAGGCGTAACAGTATTGTTAAAAAATCGATAAGTATCGTATCTGTATGATAAAAATGGCTAATGTAAAATTATATACTATCGTAAATCATCATATGCATGGTATACGATAATGTTTACAATTAATGTAAAATTATATACTATCGTAAATCATCATATGCACGGTATACGATAATATTTACAATTGATATTTTTATATGTAGGTACATACCTACAACATAATCAATTGAACGTAAACAAATAAATGTGAAATAAATTAATATGAAATGATTAATGACATTAAATTTATAATCATTAAATATCCAGTTTCGACAAGCAATGGAGTTTGATATATTTTTTATTGTTGTCCATATCTTTGTCATTATGGAAAAGGTATGGCAATGTTTTGGTCCGCAGGAGCATTGATTACCTATATTTGAAAATTAGGTGGCGTTCCATTATCTGCCACCCAGTATTCCAAATTATTACGCAAAATAAGTTTTCAATTGTGAAAATCAAATTTATTTTTATTAAGGTGTGTAAATTAATGATTTATGTGTGAATTAATTATTTTTTATTAATTTTGTCAATAGATTGTAATAAAAGTAAATTGTAATAAAATGTAATATAACAATGTTCACAATTCCCTTGATAGCATCTTAACGTATAATTTAACGTTTTTGCCCAACAATTTAAATGTAAATATGAATTGAAATTCAATACAAATCTTTCTGATTCACAGTAATGGCTTTCGTTCCCTTCTACATATGAAAGCAGTTTTTATCTCACATGTAACGTTTTACTACATCGTTGGGGATCAACGGGCGTGTATTAAAACTGACCCAATTTTTACCCTGTGCGCTTTATTATGGATTATGAATTATTTTTTATTTTATCGTCTGCTCAATTACCGCTTTAACGAGGGCTTAATGGATGCTGCAAGAGCCGAAGTGCGCACAGACAATTTGAAAATTGAATTAACCATATAATTCCGTGGCATTAAAAAAATGTGTAAACTAAATTAGAAACTTCAGTTGTAATAATCGTTGATTTATGAAGGCGTCGATGGTTTTTGTCCAAAGAAACAATGTAACAAGGGGCGACATAAGCCGAGTTTAGTGGCAATTTTTTTACCTCGTCCGTGCTTCATAGAATTCCACTTAATCTCTCAAACTGGCGCACGTCTCCCCCACATTATTTGAATAGCGACCAAACTAAGAACAAGTTATAAGTCAAAGTTACTAGAATTTATCTCCCGATAGTATGAGAAAAGTTTAAGTTGAGTTGAAATTTATGTAATTATTAAATTTCTAAATAAAGTTGCATTTTCATTGTTCGCCAAGGTTTATTATTTTTGTTATACATTTATTAAACAATTACTGCTTTATAAGCATATTATGAAGTGTTTTTATTGGACTGAAGTGCTACTTCCTTCCGAAATCCTCTCTATTCATCCAGTAAGAACAATTAAAAATGGCAAGGGGATTGTCTGAATTGTCACGGCTTTGAGTGACAAAGTGGCTGCGATGGAGCAGTGGAAACTACAAGTCTTAAGTTAATTATGCCCACTTCGGGGAGAGACTTCTTTTATTTTTCTCTTTCTCTTTACCTCTACGCGCATAGTGGATTATACACCCCAAACTTCTATTTCCGGGCGGATAATTAAATTTCTTTCTACCCAGAGACGGGTTACGGCTCGGGGGGACATATTTCAGGTTTAAGAACGGGCGGCCGCGTCTTTGCAACATTCTTCAATTTTCAGGCGAGCCCAGGATTTCAGGCTTCTCGTTAAGAGTGATTTATTATAAATTGATGTTCTCACAAACAATGGGGGGTTTGATACACTGTTAATGCAACCGCAATTTACTAATAAATCAATTTCATTCCGACAACTTTGTATCGATTATTTTATACCTTACGCCGCGGCGCTTTTATTTATTTTATGGTCCTCATGTTAACATAGAAAAAGTTATTATCGATGGATCATCAAAATTGTTAAAGTACATTCATCTTCAAGGCCTTACAATGTCTAACGGCTTACAAGATATTATGAAATATTAATTTATGGTTTTATCGCTGTTATGCTCTAGTTGCAGCGACAATGAGCTAACTTGAAATTATTTTTATTATCTAAATTCTTTTTATCACACTTTCTTAGTTACACGATTATATAAACTTATTATTTATTGGTTATTATCAACATTACAGAAATTTTGTTTTTGTACTAAAAAAATATACTTTTAAATTAATTTAAATTTGTATCTACTGTGATTGCAGTACTGCTGCTCTAATTATTATGGTGTGTTGTATTGAATCCACCTTCTTTTGAAGAAGAAAAAAAACTGGTAGATGCACGATCTAGATGTCAAATGCACGTAAAAAAACAAATTAATTCAGGAATTTGCGATAAAGCTTCCAGTCGTTAACTAGTGATTAGTATCCAAAGAAAAAATAATAAAATGTGACAAAAATAAGACATTATAAAAAGTCACATTTTTCATTTTTAGAGTTGTTAATGAGCTTAAGTCATATCTTTTCTTAAGTCATATCTTTTCGAATGATACATTTGACTAGTAAATATTGAAATATGATAAATGTTGTAACATTATCATAGTTTTATGTTAAAATTTAGTCTTACTAGCCTAATATAAAGGACTTAAATTCTGTGATATTCAAAAACTAATTTTAGATTAAAAACTTTACTAGCAAACGGAAGAATTTTTGGAGAAGTATTCATACGAGCAAGGTTTAATTATTGTGAAAAAACACTACAACAATGTGAAAAGTTTGTCAAAAACACTGTAAATTAAATTAAATTTTTGTTCCTTATAATGTGCCAAACGAAAAGTTTTTGGTTTAATTAAAAAAAAAATTTGAAAAATTTGCGTTGATGAATGAGAAAAAAACTATTCTTCGCCCCCCTGGTTGGCCAATAACAATAGCCGCAGTGGCAAAATAGAGCAACACAGGTATGTAAAAACGTTATCCAGAATTTTAAGAAACAAATGATCCGGTGCCTGAGGTTTTGTTTTGGCCTTTTGGGGTTGTACTATTTCGTGTTTAATCGCAACTATTTCTGTTCACAATCAAATATAAATATTTGTTAAACTCAAGAAAAATAAGTGTTTTTCTAGAAAATGAAATCCGGTGCTTTTGTCGAGACACTATATTAACAAAACAAAAACAAACTAGATGTAAGCAATAAAAAAATGAACTATAGAAGCTACAAATATATCCTTATAAAGCTTGATAAAAATAAAAGTCACCATAATACTACGGTGAGTAGAGCTTCTGTCGAGACGAGACGAGACGAGATTAATGAAATCTCGATATCGTCTCGTCGAGATTATAAAAAAAAAATCTCGTTTTGATCTCGTCGAGATATTAAAAAATCAACCTCGTCTTGATCTCGCCGAGATTCTCGACATATCAGTCGTGATCTTGAATCGACAAAATTTTGAGAAGATCTTGACAAGATTAAAAACATATTTAAAATTTTACACATAATATATAATATAACATATTTATTAAATAAAGTTTTGTTAAAATAATAATTTTATTTATACATTTCTTTAAATGCGAGATCTCGTTTTGATTTCGTCTTAATCTCGTTTTGATCTCTATCTCGACCTTCGAAAAAATAAATCTCGTCTCGATTTCGAGACGATATCGAGATTTTTCTCGTCTCGGCAGCAGCTCTAACGGTGAGTGTATCCCAATTCTCGGACTACCACGCACAGTGGTAAAAATACTCAATCAAGCTGGACATTGCTTTTAAAACGTATAAAACCATCGAAATCATTTGAAATTTGTTTACGATATATTTATTAGACCCTCAAAATGTGTATGGAATATAGATTTTAGATTGTATTGGTCAATTCTAAAAGATGCATTCATTTTATTAAGAAAGGATTTAATATCATTTTATATATGTATATGAAATACAAAAATAAACATACTTTGCTTTAAAAACAAGGTTTGTTCATCTTATAATATAACCAAACAATACTACATTATAAAAATCTAGAGCTTACGTCCTCAAAAAAGAAGCCGAGATGAAAATTCATAGAAATTCATAAAAAAAAACAGTTATCAAAAAAATGCAAATCAGCAAAAACAATTTAACAAAAACTAGAACTTAAAAAACATTACAAGTGAATACATACATACTTTTTATATGGCTTAGGTATAATATTAAATTTTGCACTACTTACTTTCTATTTGTGGCTCTGATATTGAAACAGTAATTTCTCAAGGTATTCATTAATAGTTTTTGTTACACTCATGTTTGATAAAATCGAAATGTATGGACGTAAGGAGGGCAGAAAATGAGCTTTGATGCATTGTTCATATAGCATAAATGTATAAATATATAAAGAATTTAATGTCAATACAAAAATAAATAATTTGATGTAAGTAAAGTAACATTTCTTTGGGAAATTGAAATTTTCGCGGCTATTTCTATAGTTCTTTATGGATATAAATTTATATAGAATCTGTTCCATAGAAGTAGTAATAACTGTTGAACGCGCAAGGTTGGCCATGGTGGGCAAAAAAGATACTTTACTAAAATTGTTTTTGTCAAAATTTTGAACAAATTGATTGTTTAGTATATCCAGTATTTTTAAAACATTTTTCTGTGTTTTAACTGCTTAAATTTGTTGTATTTACATCTACTTAGACCTCTAAAAAAGAAATAATTGCTTCAATCAGTAGGTCAACATAACATTTTAATAGTGAACCATTTTAAGCCATTGGTGTGTCAACTATATAAGGGGTTAGCAAAAGTGTATGTTTAAACGAAGAGTTGTGTTTTGAAAAACATTTTCTATGCGGTTTTAGCTTGTCTACTATTCCTAATAATAAAAAACTCCACTTAACAGATCGGTTGAGATGAAAGTTTTGTTTTCATATATTTGCAAGTAAACATCATTACCAATATCACGTGATTGATTTAGTAAATACAATTTTTAAATAGAAGTAAGAAAACTAATGGAATTGATCGTTACTATGTGATAATTTATAATCTAAGATTAGAAAGAAAATTAAAAAAAAAGAAATATTAAGTTTTATCACAATATATTAAATAGGAATTGCAATTTAAGATTCCGTTAGATGTACTCGAGTTATTATAATTAAATATATCTAGCTCTTATTACAAGCGATTCTATTATGAGAAGAAGTACGGCGCCAATCTTGTCTATGAATATATTAATTAACCTAAATTCCAGACTATATATTTCCTATATCCAGAGATAATCTGAATATTAAACAATTAATGATATTACATGCCCCAGTTCGAGTCTATAGCACATTCATTTCAGAATTCTCAATAATTCTTTGTAATTCTCGGAGCAATATGGTCGTTAGCCATATCTCAAATTTTAAAGAATTGCATTTTTCAAATTAAAAATGTAAAATATATTAATAACATATTATGATCTTTATATATGTTCTATGTATATTTGACTATCTAATGAAGCTGTAAAAAAAATCAATTATAAAATTCAGATTATGTTAATATGTATTTGAATTTTAATTTGCAGTATTTAATGTATTTCGATTGTAGCTAATATTTTATTGCCCCGAAGTCTTCAATTAGTCGTTATCTTGTTTGAATTTTGCTATAAAATTTAAAGTAGTCGTGGCTGTGAGAAAAACATTCAATATTGGTTTGTTTTAAATTAACTGTAGGATATAAATATGTAAAAAGGGTATTAAATGGTGAAGGGAATACTTCTAGTAGATATAAATTATCAGCATAAAAAATGTTTACTTAAGCGGGTTAACACAATGTGATTTACTTATTCGAGACGTTTGAAAAACAATATTGAGTTTACACTTCAATTAGACGCTGTATCCACGTGCAGTGTGTCTCAATATCTCATTTCAAACATGTCTGTTTTTTATTTGGAATTATCATAAGTGTAAACGCTAAAAAATAATGCTTCTATAGCGACCAATGGCTAATGCGGTTGCCTTGTAGCAATCAAATTAGCATGAATCATTTGATATTGGCCGAATATCACTGTTCAAACTGTAGAAGTAATAAAATTACTGGTAGTAAATATTCGTAGCATGTAATACGTGTGGATGTGGATGTGGATGTTTTATTGTATCTTTAATAACTGCGCCGTATTAGCTTTATTTTAAAGTATTAACTTGCACGTCATTGGTTTTATGGCTGATTTTATGGCATACCAATTCCACTAATGTTTTAGAGTAGTATAAGTGATATATTTCAAATAAATGTTCTTGATAAAAATGAACAAAACATATGGAATGGAACTTTAAAGTACCTATATTTAACTCTAGACTACTAAACTAGTCACACAAGTATATTAAACCGTCGTAAATTTAATATATAAATTTATAAACTGTATACGTTATTGTAATTAAAATATATCATTATTATAGTGGATAGCTCAGTTGTAAAGCGCTAGACTAGCAAGCTAGAGGTCGTGGGTTCAAACCCCAAAAATGTGACCAATTTTAATCACGCTTTCAATACACTGGTGGTTCGCAAGTCACCTTATAAGCTGTTGGTCCCATGAAAACCCCGCTATCACAAGCCATCGGCTTACTTAGGGACAATGATGTAAAACATAAACAAACAAACAAACAAACAAACATTATTAAAAGTAACACGTTTTGATTCAAAGAAGAAGAAGAAAAAACGTATCCATTACTGTAAATCTAGTTTTTAATTACTATTTTTTAAGGTATTTTAACGTACCTTTCAACCTTTTTATATGTATAAAGTAATAAACTTCTGAAGTATTCAGAATTCGTAATTTTTTATTGTTCATTTAATATTACGCAGCCTCTTTAATATCGGCATGGTAGCATCTCAATATGGTATAAGATTTTCTTAACAACGTGTTTTTGAATTTGTTAAAATACGTTACTATAAATAAAAATAGATACTTTGCTCAATGATCAACAACTAAAATTTTAATAGCAATAGTCAATACCAATTTAGTGCAGTAATTAAAATGTGTGGTAAAAATACCACATGTTTGCGTTTAAACGATTTAAATTTAAAATAGCTAACCTTCATTGGCCAAAAGTTTTCAACTTATGTTACAGAATTGAAAAGTTTTTCAGTGGATACGACTACACGACTAGTATTTTTTTAAATATATTCTTCTTCTATTATATTTTTTATACTTTTTATATTCCGTTTTTCATAACCGATCTACGTTAGCAGCATACGTAGATGTATTTATATTTCTTAGGGTTTACAGAATTGGCCAATTATCTGAATTTAACTCCGTGTATGTATGTGAGTGTCGAGTTAAGATTTGTTACTCCAATAATTAGAGCATAAATAATTGTTTTCTAATAATAAACAAATGTATACTTTCATTATTAAGTGCAACTCGTATCCAAGTACGCTTACTTTTTTATTCGGTTACTTAATGTTGCAAAAGTGCAATAAAGCACGAACTTTGATGCAAAGGTACATAAATCCGTAGAATGCTTAAAATTCATAATTCTAAAATAAATAATTAATGTCTTTAATAATAATTACAATATTTTTTTTAAATTTTACTTTAACAAACAATTTATCTATAATAAATTGTATAAATCAAAACGTTTATAATAAAGTATTTAACAAACATAGTAGTAATATTGGATATAACGCTTATATACAACAATGTCTTTATTTTTCCAAGAAAGACTGTGTTTAATATACTAATAAAAATTTGATTTAAAAATTCCTCTGCTGCTATTTTTATATCAAATTTTAAATAATATTCTGACAGCTTTATTTTGAGCTAAGAATACTCTTTTAGTCTCAATACTATTTTGGCGCAAAAAATAATGCCATATCTTAGATGTGGTTCAATAGTTGAGAAATAAAATAATTTAATTTTATTATTATTAATAAATAAAACAACTTTTTTTATCTATCTTATCACGAGAAATATTTATTAAACCGGACTAGTTTTGATCAATTAAGACCAAGATATATCAAAAGTTGTTTTATTTATTAAAATGCAATATCAGATATTAAAGGCTACAACCATTCAAATTATATTATTATTTGTAGATTGTATTAATATCCGTAAGCCAAATTCGTTTTTACTAATATTTCCTGAAATAGCTAAAACTCTCATATAATACAATTCCTAAAAATTTAATTGCTTCCGTAAGATCGTAAATGTGACGCATTCTATTTTTCAGTATTTATAATTAGTCCTTTATTCCTAAATTTAATGATATCATTTCATCGTTTCTCATTTCGTTAAAAGTCCTCTTAGCAGAACATTACTATTATCAATAATTTAAAAAAAGTGTTGAGATAAAATATTTATCACATTTGTAAAATAAAGACTTATAATTTAACAGAAACTATGACGACATCAAAAGAGCTATAATCCATAAATTCATCAATTGAATAATAAGCTTTCTTGATAACAATTTTAAACTGTTTTGTGTTTAAACGTTTTATATTCTCTGGTAACTGGTTATAAAATTTTATACCGATATATTTAGGTGATTTTTCAAAAAAAAGAAAACCTTTGTATTGGATATTTAAGTATTGTGAAACCATTCTGGTGTTGTATGACAGATTTCCTCTGTTTACCGTTGGAAAATTGGAAAGATTAGTTTTAACGTGCATTAAAATTTGCTGAATATAGAGGCCTACTGCCTCTATATTTAGCATGGTTAAAATTTTATTCGCCATAAATATATGTTTGCAATCTGAACTTTGTGGCAAGTGCAACATTATACGCAAAATCCTCTTTTGAATTCGAAAAACACGTCCACACCACTTTATGTACTCCATACAACAATACAGTATCGAATGGCGGATTCATAATGAGCATGATAAAAGAGTTTAAAAACGTGGATGTCTACAAATTTTATAAGATGTCGAGCAACATAACAGAATGAAAACATTTTTTTGTCAATTTATCAATATGCTCTTTAAAATTGCAAGATTGGTCCACCAGTAAGCCCAAGAATTGAGTGTTGTTAACTTGCTTGATTATTGAATTATCACATTTGATTAAGAATGAGTAAGGTGAATTAATGTTACTTGTATAGAATTTAATTGCTACTGATTTATTAGCATTCAAGTGTAGGTTGTTACGCTTAAAACAACTATCAACATATTTTAACGTTTTGTTAGCTTTTAGTGGAATATCTTTTTTTATGATATAAATAGTGACGTATCATCAGCGTATTTAACACTATTTTCAATTACCAGGTCATTATATATATATATATATATATATATATATATATATATATATAACGCACTTGATTTTGCATTCTCGACTTGTCCATAGTGAGGTCTATCAGTAAGATAAGATAAGAGATAAGAGCTTTTAATCAAGTCTAAACAAATGCTTTACTCATGTCAAGAAATATTCCCAAGCAGTGGTTTCCTTTATCTAAATTGCAATATACATTTTCAAGGTATTTTAAAATGGCAGTTGTGGTTGATTTATTTTTCAAAAATTCATGTTGTTGTTTATTGAATAAGTTAAATTTATTAAAGAAGTTAATGATTCGATCTAACGTTTTCTATTATTTTGAACAAAGTATTTAAAATTGCAATTGGCCTGTAATTGTCAGGTTCATTACTAGTACTTTTCTTTTTTACTGGAATAATTTTTGTTAGTTTGAGCATACTTGGAAATATTCCTTGACGTAAAGATTCGTTTATAATGGACGTAATTGGTTTTACCAAATGCGATATACAACTTTTCAAAATATTTGCACAAATGCCATCTGCACCACGCACAATGCGCTCTATCATACAAGTACTATACTATACTAGAAGGTGGGATCCCTCTGATAGTTTTATTCACAATAGATCTTGCTTCTCTTGATCTCTTTACAATTTGTAAAATGAGCTCTATCATACAAGTACGAGCTAAGCAGTTTCAAAGCAACACATCCAATTCAATATAAGTGGAGTTTCTCCAATAAATGGACAAAGTCAATGCTCGCAATAAATCGCAGACAAGATTTTCCTTTTCTAGCGTAGTGAATATCCAATTGGTATATTCATATATTGCATTGCGGTTTCTATACTTTACGGTTTTCTGAACGTATTAGAAAATAATTTGTGATTTTAGAAAAACTCTAGTAATCTAACATAACTTTATCACCAATATTTATTATTAAATAATATTTAAAAACTCACGTGTAAAAATTTCCTATTTTGATCGCATTTTTTTTTGTAAATGGGTATTATTAGGCAGAATTTTTCTAAAAATTTTCTGTTTCCATAAAATTATTAATAATGCCGCACATGTTCAACATTATGACAAATACTTTTTGATAATATAAGCTGGTATTTTATCACTACCTCACTTTTCTTATTAGGGTTTTTTTGTTAAGTTAATTATTTCAGCACATGTTACAGATCTCAAGAATATCGATTTAGAATTGAATGGAATATGTGAAATATTTATATTACGATAAAAATAATAATTGATATTATTAAAACATCTGACATTTGCTAGTTCATTTAAATCATTGTGCTTATATGTGAGTAACATTTTGTTAGCCAATTTTTCTTCTTATTATGTCCCAAAAAACCTTTAATTTGTCGCAAACTATGTTTAACTGATATTCAATTTGTTTATTATTTTTATTGTTAAAAGATTGTCATAATCTTTAACATGTATGTATAAAAATTTTACGAATGTTCTCCGTAAAGTCCTCGAAAGAAAGTTTTTTTTTATAAATTTGCAGACGGGTTGTAATTCTAGTACTAGTACCTTGTTCATAAAGCATCACAAGACATCAATTACTTCGTCCTATCTTTCATAATAGATTATCAATTCCATATTGTTGAAATTTTTGAAATGTAAAATACGGAAAATACACATCGAGATGGCTATTCGGGAATCTTCTTTGATATATCCCATAACTTTTTAAACCATTGCAAAAGCCGCAAACAAAAATAATGTTGGCATATTTTTCATTGCCGAACTGCATTCTTGACAAAATTTGTATTTTTACGCTAAGAATTAAGAGCAATACCCAAAGTACGTAACAACTGTCAACAATTAGTAAATAAATCTTTAGTTTCAAATTAATTGAAAATATTCCAAACAATAATAAAGATTTCAGATAAAAAATAACAATTATTTTAACAAACTGTTTTAATAATAAAAAAAACTAAAATTCTAAATTGATGGAATAAAGAAACAAAACATTTTATATAAAATAAACATATAATTATTACTAAAGCAGTTAAAGGTGTTGTAACAGTATTATTAGAATATATTGATTATAAAAATAAATCATATGATCTACTAAATGATTTAGATATATATTTAGAAATTAAAAATAACCCTACATTCAGAATACAAAAAAATCAAATGATTTTTTA